>CAUYLG010054894.1:0-23576 GCA_963573385.1 Cacajao melanocephalus
CCAAAATGGTGAAACCCTATCTCTACTAAAAATACAAAAATAGCCGGGCAGGCATGGTGGCACGCACCTGTAATCCCACCTACCCAGGAGGCTGAGGCAGGAGAATCACTTGAACCTGGGAGGCGGAGGTTGCAGTGAGCCGAATCGCACCACTGCACTCCAGCCTGGGTGACTCAAAAACAAACAAACAAAAAACACAAAGAGATGCAAATTCTCAGGCCCATCCCAGACCTACTGAATGAACTCTGGGGATGGGGGCCAATTATCTATGTTTGAATAAGCCCTCCAGGTGACAGTGAGGCTCGCTAGTTTGAGAAGCACTGAGCTAGTCCAAGGATGTAGGAAAATTGAGACCTACTTGTGAGTCAAGGGCAGGGCTAGGAAGAGAACCCTCTTCTCCCGGTGGAAAGCTTAGCGTTTGGAGGCGGCCCATGCCAACCCGCCTCTCTCGCCCCTCGATCTCCCTCCCAGGCGCCATGCTGCCGCTACTGCTGGGCCTGCTGGGCCCGGTGGCCTGCTGGGCCTTGGGCCCGGCCCCTGGCCCGGGCTCCTCTGAGCTGCGCTCTGCCTTCTCCGCGGCACGCACCACCCCCTTGGAGGGCACATCTGAGATGGCAGTGACCTTCGACAAGGTGTACGTGAACATCGGAGGCGACTTCGACGCAGCCACGGGCCAGTTCCGCTGCCGCGTGCCCGGCGCCTACTTCTTCTCCTTCACGGCTGGCAAAGCCCCGCACAAGAGCCTGTCGGTGATGCTGGTGCGGAACCGCGACGAGGTGCAGGCGCTGGCCTTCGACGAGCAGCGGCGGCCCAGCGCGCGGCGCGCCGCCAGCCAGAGCGCCATGCTGCAGCTCGACTACGGCGACACAGTGTGGCTGAGACTGCACGGTGCCCCGCAGTACGCGCTGGGCGCGCCCGGCGCCACCTTCAGCGGCTACCTGGTTTACGCCGATGCCGACGCCGACGCGCCTGCGCGCGGACCGCCCGCGCCCCCCGAGCCGCGCTCGGCCTTCTCGGCGGCGCGCACGCGCAGCCTGGTGGGCTCGGACGCGAGCCCCGGACCGCGGCACAGGCCGCTGGCCTTCGACACCGAGCTCGTCAACATCGGCGGCGACTTCGACGCGGCAGCTGGCGTGTTCCGTTGCCGACTGCCCGGCGCCTACTTCTTCTCCTTCACGCTGGGCAAGCTGCCGCGCAAGACCCTGTCGGTGAAGCTGATGAAGAACCGCGATGAGGTGCAGGCCATGATTTACGACGACGGCGCGTCGCGGCGCCGCGAGATGCAGAGTCAGAGCGTGATGCTGGCGCTGCGGCGTGGCGACGCCGTCTGGCTGCTCAGCCACGACCACGACGGCTACGGCGCCTACAGCAACCACGGCAAGTACATCACCTTCTCCGGCTTCCTGGTGTACCCCGACCTCGACCCCGCCGGCTCGCCAGGCCTCGGGGCCCGGGAGCTGCTGTGAGCCCCGGGCCGGAGAGGAGCCCGGGAGGGCCAGGGGTGTGCATGCCGAGCCGGGTCCGCGGCCCGAACGCCCCGCGCGAGCGCCACGGGCGCTGGGCGCGCCTGAACTCTCACAATAAAGAAGAAAGCGGGCCCGCGCGGCGCCCGACAGCCCAGGCCCCTTCACTGTCTTGACTACGATGCCTTCTCCGGGGACGGGCGGGCAGGCGCCGATTACCGGGGGCCCACAGGCCCGGGGAGGGGGTTGGAAGTTGGAGAGCAAGGTCCCCTCAGACCCTGGGAGGGCGAGAAGGTGGGAATTTGGTGAAACCACGTTCGTTTAGCCTGTTGGGGGCCGCCCTTTCATATCCCTGCCTTGTCCAGCCCTCTGACTCCTCATTGACTGATGACCTCAACCTTAGTACCAGGCTGATGCCTTTCTGCGACAAGGGACAGCACCCCATTACCCCACTGGGGGCATGGAAGTCAAGGAAACAGTGAATTCCTCCTTCCAGCAGGGTGTGGGAATGGGATGAGGAGTTGATACCTCCTTGCCCTGACTCTTGCCTTCCCGGGATGGGGAGAGTGATTTGCCCAGAGCAGGGGACAGCTTACTCCGACGTAGAATGACACAGGCTCTGGGAGGCCGAAACAGAACATTTTATGAGAAGAGCAACACAGAATCAGGGCCGCACCTGCTCCAGCCCACCTCCACTTGTCTCTCCTTGGTCTTCTCCCAGCCTTACTCCCTCCTCTGAGGTGTTCACTCGACGCTTGTTGAGATACTGCCTCCCTCCCCAAAAAGAGAGAATGTTCCTCCCTCCACTCCTCCAACAGACAGAACTCAAGTCTAATCTATTCTCCCAACCCAGATGGGAACTTGGAGGCTCAGGAACCCCAGATCCTTGGTTGTGCTTCAGCACCTAGAGGATTCCTGTGAATTCCACAGGACCGTCACAGACTGCCTGGGTAGGAGTTGGAGGATCTGACCTGGCCTTATTTGGGACAGCTTCCCTTTCAGCATCTCTTGAACACACTTCTCAACCCTGACTCCTGATGTCCACACACACACCCTGCCTGCCTGTTGTGCCCTCAGCTCTGTGCCTACTCCTTGGAACCCAAAGCCTGAGTTCTTAGCCTCTCAAGATCCAAGAAACAAGATCTGGTCAGGGTAAGCAGAGAGGGGATGTCGCAAGCCAAGCCCAGAGATCTGAACACAGTGAAAAGAACCGGGTGCCAGACAGAAGCCCCTGCCCAAGATGGGTCTGCCTGGGGAGTTGAGGGGGAGAGGGGAAGGGATAATGGCAGGTGAAAGAGCAAAAGGGGAGGGTCAGGGGAAGGGGTCAAGGATGGAGGCCCAGGGCCCCAGGGAAGGGGGCTGGTCCTGGGGGCAGAAACCCTTGCACAGGTCCCAGAGCGTTTCCTGTGCCAGGAGAGTGAAGACTTGGGCCCAGCGGCCCCGTTCCTCAGCCTCACTAGCTGCGTGGAGCCGGTAGACGCAGGACAGGGCCGTGAGGAGCAGATGTTCAAAATCCCAAGTGCTAAGAGGAGGCCCCTTCCGCAGGTCCTGGAGCTGCTGCAGCCGCTGCTCAGCGCCCTCCAAGTCACTGGGCACGTGGTACTGCAGGAGGAGCCTGAGTCGGCGGCCTGGGTGTGTAGAGGCTAGTTCCTCGTCCTGGATGTGCAGCTGCCCCATGACATCCAGCTCCAGCCCAGCCCAGAGCAGCTGCAAGGGGAGCCATGTAAGGGGTAGGCTGTGGCCTGGGGAGCAGGGCAGGGAGCAAGAGTGGGCTGGGGGAGGGGCAGAAGCAGGCAGTAGGACCCATGCTGGCTTGCCCCACCAACCCTAGCAGACCCACCCTGAGACATCCCCCTTCCCAACCCTGAGCTTAGGGACCT
Organism: Cacajao melanocephalus; assembly: GCA_963573385.1. Taxonomy (NCBI): domain Eukaryota; kingdom Metazoa; phylum Chordata; class Mammalia; order Primates; family Pitheciidae; genus Cacajao; species Cacajao melanocephalus. The sequence continues at coordinate 3,344 of CAUYLG010054894.1, forward strand.
CTGGACATGCCCACCCCCCATGTCCCAGGCTGGGAGGAAAGACCTCAAACATCACTTCCGGGGCCTCTGGCTCCTGCAGGCCACCTCCCACGCTGGTGCTGTCCATGGGCTGCCCTGGGGCAGCAGAGAGGAGTCAGGCCCCTGCCATGCTACACCGTGAACACCCCAACCTCCCAGAAGTGCCCCTCTGCTGCCTGGTAGGGGTCCCGAGCAGTTCATCATGCTACAAAAGGAATGCCATCCCATGCCCCCTTTCCCCTCCCTCTCATGCACACACACGCACATTGACATTCACCCTCCCAAGCATAGGTCTTGTGATCTCAAAAGCATCATCCCAAGCCCCGTTACCATGTTGGCAAATGCCCAGGACTCCTCCTTTAACTTGCACAATGCCCTTGGTAAAGAGCTCCAGGCCAACGGGTCACAAGACCCTTCCCCACCCTCCTCCCCTCCCTATAATCATCTGAGGACAGTCACCTAAAACAGTGCCAGTGACTCTCCCAAGTACAAGGACCTCGTTGGGAAGGGCCTACTCTTTCCCTGTTCCTCCTCAGCGGTAGATCCTTGTGAGGCAGCGAGGACAGGGCAGGGGAGGATGTCTGGCAGCTCCCTCCAGCCCACACCTTGGGATGTTGCCTCACCCTTGCAATGTTTGTTCCAAGCCCAGTCAGGTCAAAAGACCCTGCTTTAGGCGTCAGTGGGAATGAGCCCAGGGCCAGCATTAAGAGCACTTAGGGCTATCTCCCTAGGTGTCACCTGTACTTTTTCAGTTCTGAGGGTGGGGCCCACACTATCACCCACCACAGCACACATCAGCCTGGTACCCCCCATGCCCACACTTCCTATGCCCAACTAGCCTCAAATAGAGCCAACTGTTAACTGCTGTCAGCCGGCAGCCTTCCTTGGCTCCTCTTCACCCACCCCGAAGCCCTGGTACCTGCATGGTGCTGGGTTGTAGACACAACAGAGAGGAGACAAATGGCTACCACCAGGCAAGCCAGGAACTGCAGGGTCACAGCCATGCTCCACCACGTCCTCTAAGTCTCTGTTCAGCAGCTCTCTGCTCCCTCATCTGCCTGCCACACACCTCGGCTTCAACTTTCCACTGCAGGCTGCTCCAGAGCTCTGTAATGCGTGTCAGTCTTCAGTGCTCAACAGGGAGGGGCTGGCTGTGGCCTTGGTCACCTCCTAGGGGCTCTTTCCATTCTTTAGAAATGGGGAATCTGGTTGTTGGCAGGAGCCTGGCTCCCTGCTTGTCAGGCCTTCAGCTTGTTCCTACCCAGATGGGCGGTATGCTTAGTTAATAGGAAAAAGGTGTTTGGTAGCAAATAGCTCTGGCTTGGCCCTCCCAAAGGGTAGGAAAGCCCAGGCAGTAAGACCACTTTACTGTCTTCACCCTCAAAACATCCTGCAACTGAGGCCAGCTGCAACACCCAGTCTGGCCCAGCCCAGCCTCCAGGAGCCCCTCAGCTGCCAAAAGCATCAGCTGCAGTCTTCCAACTGCATGGTGGGCTGGCTGGGCGGCCCTACACACACGCAGAGCCAAGCACTCCCCTCTCAGGCACTCTGCTACAGGCTGAACAGACCCAATCAGCTGGGCTAGGGAGTACTGTCCCCTGGCAGGCAGACAGAGACAAAGCTGCAGCTCCTGAGTAGTTTTTGCACCACCCTGGGACCTCTTGTTTCCTAACAACATTCTTAATTCAGGACGAGCACAGTGGCTCATGCCTGTAATCCTAGCACTTTAGGAGGCCAAGACAGGAGGATGGCTGAGCCCAGTTCAAGACAGTCTGGGCAACATGGTGAGATCTCATCTCTACAAGTATAAAAATTAGCTGGGTGTGGTGGTAGACACCTGTGGTCCCAGTTACTCAGGAGGCTGAGGTGGGAGGATCACCTGAGCCCAGGCAGTCTAGACTGCAGTAAGCCTTAATCACACTGCTGTATTCACTCTAGCCTGGGTGACAGAGGAAGACCTTGTCTCAAAAAAATCCCACTATTCTCAGCTCAGGCCAAAAACCAGGAAGATTCCTATAGCCCAAGAGTGATGGGCTACCATGCCACACCCATCCTGAGCCCTGTGGACCATGAGAACTTTTGATTACAGCTCCAGAATCCCTCTCAGAAATACACGTGGCCAGGCATGGTGGTTCACACCTGCAATCCCACCACTTTGGGAGGCCGATGTTGGTGAATCATTTGAGGCCAGGAGTTCAAGACCAGCCTGGGCAACATGGTGAAACACCATCTCTGCAAAAAATACAAAAATTAGCTGAGTGTGGTAGCACGCATCTGTAATCCCGGCATCTCGGGAGGCTGAGGTGGGAGAATCACTTGAGCCTGGGAGGTGGAGGTTGCAGTGAGCTGAGACAGCACCACTGCACTCCAGTCTGGGTGACAGCGAGACTCCATTTGAAAAAAACATAAAATCTCCCTGGTTTAGTAGTGTCTCTCTAAGGGAGCAGGGAGACACCCCGGCTTGCCAGTGTCCCCCATCAAAGTATCACTTCTCTCCATTACACGAACACACAAAGTGGTGAGTCTAAGTAGGAATTTATTTACAGGGACACTCAATTATAAGTAAGGCGCTTTCTAGGATCCACAGGCCTTTCCTGGAGCTACTTGGCTTCAGGCTTCTTGTCTCCTGCTTCAAGCTTGAGACTCTCCGGAGGTTGGCGATAGATTGGGAAAGCCTCCCAGGGGCTGTTCAGGTCAAATTTGCGGAACTCTTGGGCCAACTCCACTGGCTCTGCCACCACTCGCTTCACCTCATCGTCATAGCGTAACTGCAGGAACAAAAGGCAGGCTTGAGCAATGAGGAAGTCCTTAACATAGCTACAAAGGAACTACTTTCACAAGGCAGTGGGCGATTTCCCCAGCCCAGTTAGTCTCCGTCACTGACTCCTGTTCCAGCCTCTGTCAGTAAGTCTCCATCCACACCCGTTACCCATCAGATCACATTCCAACCAGCTAGAGCGTGTGATTCCAAAACGTAGGATACCTCTCATGTCCTGCCCACCACTCCCACATCGTGAGCTCTGGACTGACTCCGCTCACCCACCCAAACACTTAGAAGGGGTAATGGTAAGCATTTGCCGAGGATTAGGGAGTAGTTGGTGACTGAAAAGAGTAAACCTAAACTGGCAGATACACAACCTCAGGCCCTCTGCCCTTGGCATATTCACTGTCCAGATCTAAAGCAGGACATTTGACATAGCTTTTCTTGTTACTGGAGGGTCAAAGGGATAAGGTAAGGATCATCAGGTGCTAGAGTGAAGAGGCAAACCAGGTGAGGCAGATAAGATAGCAGGAGTGGGGTGAAAGGGAGAAGGGAGGGAGACAGCCCTGCCCAGAAGTAGCCCAAGAGGAAACTAGGCGCATGCAAAGCACCATCACAGCAGGAGTGCGTGGGGACTAAAGGAGCAGGGCTGGAGCACCACATGTCTCAACACTTCTTTCTTTTTTTTTTTGTACCCAAAGATCCAAGTCTAATGTCTCAACATTTCTAAACAGTTACTTTGCTATAAAATTCACGAGTGATAACACATTATCTTCCTGCAAATAAACAATCTGCAGCACCACTGAAATTCTTTATTCACATATTACTGGTCCCACTTCAGAGATAATTTTTGAGGGCTAAACATTTTCTGTCTTCCCTGTCACTACTTTCCCAGAGACTCAAGGCAGGGTAAAATAATCCTCTACTTTCGTGTTTTAGGGACAGACTGTGTCCTCAAGGTTGCCTTGATCATTAAAATGATTATTACCATAATGGATAACATTGGCCAGGTGCGGTAACTAACGCCTTTAGTAACTAATCTGCTCAAGGAGGGCAGGTGGCTTGAGCCCAGGAATTCGAGACCAGTCTGGGCAATATCTCTACAAAAAATACAAAAATTTGGTGGTGAATGCCTGTAGTCCCAGACACTCAGAGGGCTGACAGGTGGGAGGATCACTTGAGCCTGGGAGGTAGACTGCAGTGAGCTGTGATCACACTACTGCCCTCCAGCCTGGATGAGAGAGGGAGACCCTGACACAGACACACACACACACCATCAACTGAGCCTTTACAATACACCAGCCTTCATACATACATCATTTATTTATTCAGAGACAGCGTCTCACTCTGTCGCCCAGGCTGGAGAGCAATGGCATGATCTCAGCTCACTGCAACCTCCACCTCCTGGGCTCAAGTGATCCTCCCACCTCAGCCTCTTAAGCAGTTGGGACCATAGGTATGCACCACCATGCCCTGCTAGTTTTTGAATTTTTTTTTTTTGCAGAGATGAGGTTTCGCCATATTGTCCAGGCTATTCTCAACTCCTGGGCTTGAGCACTCCTCCTGTCTTGGCCTCCCAAAGTGCTGGGATTACGGGAATGAGCCTACATACATTATTTAATGCTTGCCACAGATATGTTAGTTAAGTGCTATTATTACTGCCATTTCAAGATGAGAAAGCTGGCTGGATGCAGTGGCTCACTCTTGTAATCCCAGCACACTGGGAGGCTGAGGCAGGTGGATCACAAGGTCAAGAGTTCGAGACCAGCCTGGCCAATATGGTAAAACCCGGTCTCTACTAAAAATACAAAAATTAGCCGGGCATGGTGGTGGGCACCTGTAGTCTCACTTAGGAGGCTGAGGTAGGAGGATCGCTTGAACCCAGGAGGCAGAGGTTGCAGTGAGCTAAGACTATACCACTGCACTCCAGTCCAGGTGACAGAGTGAGACTCTGTCTCAAAAAAAAAAAAAAAAAGGCTGGGCGCGGTGGCTCACGCCTGTAATCCTAGCACTTTGGGAGGCCGAGGTGGGGGGATCACCTGAGGTCAGGAGTTCAAGACCAGCCTGGCCATCATGGTAAAACCCCATCTTAAAAAAAAAAAAAAAATCCAGGGCCCATGTTCTTAAACCACCACAACCCACAGACCATATTTCCTGCCATCCCCAGGGATCCCCTGGGTTCCCTGCCAAGTCCCTCTCTGAGGCTGCTGTCCATCCCAGTTCCAAAGCTCCTACCTCAACATAACCAGATAGAGGGAAGTCTTTCCGGAAAGGATGTCCCTCGAAGCCATAATCCGTCAGGATCCTTCTTAGATCAGGGTGGTTAATAAAGAAGACTCCAAACATGTCCCAGACCTAGGAAAGAGAAGCCCTCAGGCAGCCAATCTATCAAGACTAACAACAGGGTAAGGGGGCTACGGCTACACTGCATTCCACAGTCTCAACCAGTTCTGCAACTCTAGCCCAGAGGCAGGTCCACTATGTGCAGTAACTCACCTCCCTCTCATACCAGTTGGCTGCCTTGAACACAGAGGTAATGGACTCAATGGGCGTCAGCTCATCTGTGTAGGTCTTCACACGGATCCGTGAGTTGAAGCGCAGAGACAACAGGTTGTAGACAATCTAGGGAGAACAGAAGAATCTGGAGGGCTGAGATGGGAGTCCCTGGTTGGGAGAGTTCTGCCCTGTGACCCTGCCTTCAATTCTGAACCTCAGACCTCACAATCTCCCTATGCTTACAACTACTTCCAAAGGCCCAGGCCACAGCTGTAGATTAGCATGTCAGCATGCCTGTGTTTCCTCATGCTATTCCCTTTGTCTGAAATATTTCCCTGGTCCACCTCACACCAACCCTCACCAAGGCTAATTCCTGGCCACCTGCTCATATGTTAAGATTCAGCACAAACTCTCTCTCCAAAGAAGCCTCCCAGACAGGGCCAAGTGCCCCTCCTGCACTTTTTTTTTTGGGGGGGTCTTCTTTGGGTGTTGCCCAACTTCCTGTTGATTTGTAGCTTTCTTAAAGCATCCCTCTAATATCCTATGTACTAGATGTTACTACAGTAAGCTGTTTGGATGTCTTTCTCCTTCAGTAGACTGTGGGGAACTCCTGAAGGACAAATACTTAGTGTTATTTCTCTCTCCATCCCAGGGTCTGGCAAACAGTAGATAATCAGTAACATATTAATAGCTATATGTATTGAGAACTTATTGTGTGCTAGCAAGTTACTTGAACTATCTCGTTGGATCCTGACAACCATTCTATAAGATATGGGCAGCTTTATATTTATTTTCCAGGTAAGAAAACTGAAGCTTATAAAGATTAAACAAAGGCTGGGAGCGGTGGCTCACGCCTGTAATCCTAGCACTTTGGGGATCACAAGTCAGGAGACCATCCTGGCCAACATGGTGAAACCCTGTCTCTACTAAAAAAAATACGAAAAATTAGCCAGGCATGGTGGTGTGTGCCTATAGTCCCAGCTACTTGGGAGGCTGAGGCGGGGGAATCTCGAACCGAGAGGCAGAGGTTGCACTGAGCCAACATGGCGCCACTGCACTCTAGCCTGGTGACAGAGCTACCCCCAAACCTTCTCAAATCTCCCGACTGACCTCAAAACGGTTCTGCCGAGTTGGGATGTCCACTGCTGTCAAGTCAGCCAGGGATTTGAACTGTGCATTGGTGTGATCCTTGAGGAAAGTCAGCACTGGGATGATGCCATCAGGATGGATACAGATCTCTAACTCATTGAATAAGGACACCTGTACACATGGAAGGGAGGGGAGAGGGAACAAAGAGCTACTGAGGGAACAGCTAACTTCAGCTGGAGTCACCTGGTTTAATGCTGAAAGAAAAGTACAAGCTTGGGATGGAGGAGTCTGCAGTGTCTTTGACACTAGTCTGCCCACTCCCACATGCCCTGAGAATATGGTTCTTTCTTGGCCCAGACCCAAATAACAGTAAGTATTACCTGAACTTGTTGGACATACTTGGGCAGGATTTCAGCCACATACTCTCCAAAAGCTGAGAGCTGCTTGTGGGCTGCATCATTCCGTGGTCTGACAGTGGCTGGAAGGAAAAGGCATATTTAACAAAGAAATAGAGAAGGCAAAAGCCAACCCTGCATCCAGTTTCTTGGGCTTGTAAGGGATGTCAAATCCAGGAAAGGCTCTGCGGCACCTTGAGAAAGATGCATGTGAAAGGTTTCCCTTCCAGGAAACAGAGTGATGAAAACTTGGAGAAAATGCCACCTTAACTACACAGTCCTCAGAAAGACTCTTATTACAGCAGCTGGGGCATTTGCCTCTTCTCAAAATTATTCCATGGTTCATCCTTCACAATGCCTGCATTTCTGCTAAAGTAGCAGTCTCAGTTCTCCTATCAGACTAAGAGCTCTTTGAGGATGGGAACCAAACTTTTGCTTCTCTGTATCTCCTTAGCACTTAAGTTTATACCAGTTTCTCAAGAACTTCAGGGCTTGAAGAGCCCTCACACATTGTCTCCTTGAAACTTTTTTTTTGGGGGGAGGGGGTGGTATCAATGAGAAAACTGAGGCCCAGAAAAGGAGAAATGCCAGGTCTCCTAACTCACAGCCCGGCATTTTGACTGTAATGTAGTATGTCCATACTCATGCAACCCTAAACCCCTGAGCACTCACACATCCCAAGCTACGGAATAATGTTTAGGTGTTCTCTGCCTTTGGCAGCAGGCAGGCCTGCTTTGTCATTCACTAGGTCTGTGACCCTAGGCAGTTTAAGTCTTTGGACTTGTTTCCTGATCTATAGTATTAAGAGTAAGATACTATCTACCCTATAAGGCTGTTGTGACGACGAAATAAGATCTCAGTAAAACAATTAACGAGGTGCCAGGCACACATTAAGCCCTCAATTAACGTGAGGTACTGTTATTACAGGGCTCTGAGGCCTAAAGGTTTCATTGCTAGCCTTCAAAGAGCTGACAGTTTAATCAGACAAAAAGGGGATCATTGAAACGGACAAGGGACAATCAGGGCCATAACAGAGAGCTCTAAGGGCACAGGGAGGGCTCGATTCTTAATGCAGGGAGATCACTGCAGTCAGGTCTCCAAGATTTCCCAGGAGGACGCAGGGAAGGGCATCCTAGGGCAAGGACAGGCATCTAGGGCCCCCCGCCGGTAGTTCAAAGAAGAGCGCTACCCGCACATACTCACGGCGCGTGTCGGCCCCGGCGCTCTCACGCCTCACCGGCAACAGAACCGAGGGTCGCCCAGCCCCTGCACAGGGAGATTAAAAGGCACAAAAGCACGGGGTGAGGCCTGAGGAGCTCTCTCTGCTGGGCGCGCCGCTGCTCCTGACCCTGGTCTCAGCTGGCTGCCCCTGCTCACCCCTGGTCAGCGCCGCGGCCCCCACGATCCCGCGCCACCAAAGTCTGGTTGCCACCGCTGCCATGTTCCCCGGACACAAGGCAGCGGAAGAAAAGACCGCAGGACATGAAGCCGCAAGGGCACGGACCGGAAGCGGAAATGTGCAGCAGATCTTCTTCCGGGCGGACGTGGAGCCGGAAGCAGAGGTTCCGGGATCCGGGATGAAAGGAGGGAACGCAGGTGAGAAAGCGAGACAGGCAGGTAGGGGAACCGTGAGGTGAGCGTAGTCCTAGCTCCTGTGGCAGAGCCTGGAGAGAAGGCGAGGACGCTGAAGAACCAGACGGGTGAGAGGATGGGAGGGGGCGGGGCGTTCTGAGTTCTACGCTCCACACTCCTCCCCCGCTCTCTGAGCCAAGCTTTTGACGAGGGCTGGCGGGCCTGAGCAGGAAGAACGGTTTCCCTGGCGACCGTTTCCCAGGCGACTTCAGGTGGAGCGGGGACAACTGGGCGATGGGCCTCCTAGTGCCCCGGCCTGGGGGCGGCTGGACTCTGGAGTTCTGGGACGCAGCCATAGGGAGTCATTCTAGCTAGCGGGGAAACGTAGGGGAAGCAGCCCAGAAGAGAGCAAATGTGAGACCGACGGATATCCCAGACTAGGCCTCATATTGGAGCGTCTGAACTCCATGCGCGGGGCAGGAGAGGACCTGGCCACTAGGCCGGGGCAGGGGGTCCTTTTTGTCTGATTCTACTGCCCCTGAGCTTCACTAGTTCTATGCCCCAGTTATTTGGTTAGCCTTTTACGTTCACAGACCTTCCCCAGCCCTTTGCTGTCATATATTGACCTAAATCCCAAGTCCTTTGTTAACATCACAGAAAGGAATTATTCCGTGTTTTTTCAGGAAAACACCCAGACTTGGAACTTTGATTTATTTCGTTAGCAGAGGGACGCCACTGGAGAGAATGAACCCAGCTTTCGTTAAAGGATAGCGTCAGGGACATCATGGGCAGGGCCAGGACTGAGGGCAATCTGGACCCACTTTGTTCTTTCTTTTTCCTTTTCCCTTACTGAGTTGGCCAGTTGGATTCACAGACTATGGCTGTGAATTCCTCAAGTCATTCAAGGTGGTGTTGCTTTGCAGACAGCTGGCAGAGAGAGAAATTGGCTAGCATGGAATCACCAGAGGAGCCTGGAGCATCCATGGATGAAAACTACTTTGTGAACTACACTTTCAAAGATCGGTCACATTCAGGCCGTGTGGCTCAAGGCATCATGAAACTATGTCTAGAGGAGGAGCTCTTTGCTGATGTCACCATTTCGGTGGAAGGTCGGGAGTTTCAGCTCCATCGGCTGGTCCTCTCAGCTCAGAGCTGCTTCTTTCGATCCATGTTCACTTCCAACCTGAAGGAGGCCCACAACCGAGTGATTGTGCTGCAGGATGTCAGCGAGTCTGTTTTCCAGCTCCTGGTTGATTATATCTACCATGGGACTGTGAAACTTCGAGCTGAGGAGTTGCAGGAAATTTATGAGGTGTCAGACATGTATCAGCTGACATCTCTTTTTGAGGAATGCTCTCGGTTTTTGGCACGCACAGTGCAAGTGGGAAACTGCCTTCAGGTGATGTGGCTGGCAGATCGGCACAGTGATCCTGAGCTCTATACTGCTGCCAAACACTGTGCCAAGACCCACCTGGCCCAGCTGCAGAATACAGAGGAATTTCTCCACTTGCCCTACCACCTACTCACAGATATCATCTCGGGTAAGTTTAGGGAAGGGACACATCATACCCAGTTCACTTGGCTATGATGTTCAGTGAATGTTCTAGTCTAGGAGAAAGAAACCGTCAAACTTCCTGGTGTTAGTTTACATTATTATTCCTACATTCTTTTATTTTTATTTTTATTTTTTTATTTTTTTTAAAGAGGGGGTTTCACCATGTTGGTCAGGCTGGTCTTAAACTCCCGACCTCAGGTGATCTGCCTGCCTTGGCCTCCAAAGTGCTTGGATTACAGGCGTGAGCCACTGCACATGGTCTATTCCTGCATTCTTACTGAGATAACTTGCCCAGAGAGATTGAGTTGGGATTCACTGTAATTGCTGTCAGAGACACAGTGTGTTAGAGGAAGAAGCCAGGAAATTGAAAGCACAACACTTGACCACACAAAGTAGTGAGTAATTTGTATTATACTCTAATTACTCCTGTACTTTGCATGTCCCTGTGGGTCCACTTACCTATGTAAATTGGTGATGAGGCAAGATATCTAAGACTAAAAACTTTTTTTTTTTTTGAGACAGAGTTCAGCTCTTGTTGCCGGAGTGCACTGGCGCGATCTCGGCTCACCGCAACCTCCACCTCCCGGGTTTAAGCGATTCTCTTGCCTCAACCTCCCAAGTAGCTGGGATTACAGGCATGCGCCACCACATCTGGCTAATTTTGTATTTTTAGTAGAGACAGGGTTTTTCCATGTTGGTCAGGCTGGTCCCAAACTCCTGACCTCAAGTGATCCACCCACCTCGGCCTCCCAAAGTGTTGGGATTACAAGCGTGAGCCCACTGAGCCTGGCCTAACAACTTTTTTAGTGATGGCCCAAAATTAGGAAACAATCCTGATCCAGCAAGTGAGATATAACCATACTTAAGGTGTGAGCTCGGCCAGGCGTGGTGGCTCACGCCTGTCATCCCAGCGCTTTGGGAGGCTGAGGCAGGACAATCACTTGAACCCGGAGACAGAGGTTGCAGTGAGCCTAGACTGCGCCACTGCACTCCAGCCTGGGCAACAGAACACGACTCTGTCTCAAAAAAAAAAAAAAAAAAAAAAAGTGGCTGGGTGCGGTGGCTCATGCCTGTAATCCTAGCACTTTGGGAGGCTGAGGTGGGCAGATCACCTGAGATCGGGAGTTCAAGACCAGCCTGACCAACATGGTGAAACCTGCCTCTACTAAAAATACAAAAAAATTTAGCTGGGCGTGGTGGTGCATACCTGGAATCCCAGATACTCAGCAGGCTGAGGCAGGAGAATTGCTTGAACCTGGGAGGTGGAGGTTACAGTGAGCCAAGATTGTGCCATTGCACTTCCAGCCTGGGTGACAGAGCGAGACTCCATCTCAAAAAAAAAAAAAAAGTGTGAGGTCTACAGCCTGCTAGGTTGCTTCCATGGCAGATGGGAGCATATCGAGCCATCTATTTTGATTTTAAAAAGCAGGGTACATACTCTGGTTTCTTTTCAGATTGTATAAATCTTTTGCCTTTTACTAAAGATCTCCATGGAGAGGAACAGTTATGAATCTTTACCCAATTTTTTGAGGCCTCATATATCAGCTGAGACAGTCTTTTAAAAAAAAAAGCAAGGCACACCAGGCATAGTGGCTCATGCCTGTAATCTCAGCACTTTGGAAGGCCAAGGAGGGAGGATCACTTGATACCAGGAGTTTAAGACTAGCCTGGACAACAGAATGAGACCTTGTCTCTACAGAAAATAAGAAAATAGCCAGGCCTGGTGGCATGCACCTGTAGTCGCAGCTACTTGGGAGGCTGAAGCAGGATTGCTTGAGCCTGGGAGGTTGAGGCTACGATGACTGTGATTGCACTCCTGCCTGAGTGACAGGGTGAGACCCTGCCTCAAAAAAAAAAAAGGGCAATTTTAGGTTAATTTCATGTATGTGTATATATATGCATGTACACATATATGCATGCCCAGTGGTAGTCTAATAAAAGTGGTTCACATCTTTAAAGTCCCTTACTTTGAATTTCTCTTTTGGATTGTCATTGACAATGCCTTTCCTCTGACTCTCACAGATGGAGTTCCATGTTCTCAGAACCCAACAGAGGCAATAGAAGCCTGGATCAACTTTAATAAAGAGGAAAGAGAGGCTTTTGCAGAGTCACTCAGGACAAGCTTGAAGGTAAGGAAGGCAAATATCTTAATTGTTAAGACTGCATACTCTCCATGGGTTCTGGCCATTAGTTAAACCTGTCCTTTTTTTTGGAGACGGAGTCTTGCTCTGTCACCCAGGCTGGAGTGCAGTGGCATGATCTCAGCTCACTGCAACCTCCACCTCCCAGTTTCAGGCTATTCTCCTGCCTCAGCCTCCCGAGTAACTGGGATTAGGTGCTGCCACCACACCCAACTAATTTTTGTATTTTTAGTAGAGATTGGGTTTCACCATGTTGGCCAGGCTGGTTTCAAACGCCTAATCTCAGGTGATCCACTGGCCTTTGCCTCCTAAAGTGCTGGGATTACAGTGTGAGCCACCGCGCCTGACCTACCTGGCCTTATTTATTTTTCCGATGAGATGGAGTTTCGCTCGTCGCCTAGACTAGAGTGCAATGGTGCAATCTTGGCTCACTGCAACCTCCACCTCCCAGGTTCGAGCAATTCTCCTGTCTCAGCCTCCCAAGTAGATGGGACTACAGGTGCATACCACCACGCCTGGCCAATTTTTGTATTTTTAGTAGAGACCAGGGTTTCACCATATTGTTCAGGCTGGTCTTGAACACATGACCTCAGGTGATCTGCCCACCTCGGCCTCCCAAAGTGCTGGGATTTACGAGTGTGAGCCACCGTGCCTAGCCGTCTCTTTTTTAAATTTTTTATATTTATTTATTTATTTTTTAATAAGTCATCTGAGCTGAGGGGGAAGGATGTCTTTGTAACCGCAGAACCACCAATCTATGAGCTTTCAAAGTTCCCTGAGAACTACTTTCATCAAGTTAACAATCTTAATCACCCTTTGTCTGAAGCACTAGCTTATGAGAGTTTTTTAAAAGCTACAAGGATGAATACAACAGATTCTCCTTCCCAGCATAAATTGCCTCAGAGAAAGTGACTAGAAGAGAGTCTGATGACATACAGTAATTAGAGAGTAGTATGTGAAAGCTAGATACAAGTGTGAGGGCCAGGATCTGAAGGATCCGTGTCTTAGCTGAGCCTTAGCCTAGAACTTACACCTGTCATATAATTTTAATTTTGTCAATAGGAAATTGGGGAGAATGTGCACATTTACCTGATTGGGAAAGAGTCATCTCGTACTCACTCGTTGGCTGTGTCCTTGCACTGTGCAGAAGATGACTCCATCAGTGTAAGTGGCCAAAATAGCTTGTGCCACCAGATCACTGCGGCCTGCAAGCATGGTGGAGACTTGTATGTGGTGGGAGGGTCCATCCCAAGGCGCATGTGGAAGTGCAACAATGCCACCGTTGACTGGGAGTGGTGTGCACCTTTGCCTCGGGACCGGCTCCAGCACACCCTGGTGTCTGTGCCCGGGAAAGATGCCATATATTCACTGGGTGGCAAGACACTGCAAGATACTCTCTCCAATGCAGTCATTTATTATCGCGTAGGTGATAACGTGTGGACAGAGACAACCCAGCTAGAGGTGGCTGTGTCAGGGGCTGCTGGTGCCAACCTCAATGGGATCATCTACTTACTAGGGGGGGAGGAGAATGATCTGGACTTCTTTACGAAACCTTCCCGACTCATCCAGTGCTTTGACACAGAGACAGACAAATGCCATGTGAAGCCCTATGTACTGCCCTTTGCAGGCCGCATGCACGCAGCTGTGCATAAGGATCTGGTGTTCATCGTGGCTGAAGGGGACTCCCTGGTGTGCTACAATCCCTTGCTAGACAGCTTCACCCGGCTTTGCCTTCCTGAGGCTTGGAGCTCTGCCCCATCCCTCTGGAAGATTGCCAGCTGTAATGGGAGCATCTATGTCTTCCGGGACCGATATAAAAAGGGGGATGCCAACACCTACAAGCTTGACCCTGCCACTTCAGCTGTAACTGTCACAAGAGGTATTAAGGTGCTGCTTACCAATTTACAGTTTGTGTTGGCCTAAGGCTGTGGGGAGGGGAGGAGAGCTGCTCACTCCTTTGCCCTCCCCATCCAAACTCAAAGCCACTGGCCTCCAATTCAGAGTAATGTATTTTTTGGCACATATTAGAAAGGCAGTGCCTCAGCCCTTCCCTGAACCCATAGAGGTGTTCTGTTTGGGGCTTTTTAGACTGCTGCTGCTCAGCTGGTTGACAGTAGGCCAGCCTGTTCTCTGCCATCCCCTGATCATCTTTTGCCTCACTACAGCTTGCTTAGAGCAAGCCTCTTAGACTTTAGGCACAGCCTCTCTTTACCTGGTCAATGTTAAATATAAGCACCCCTGGTCCCAGGACATAAGGAAAGATGCCCAATTGTACTTTTGTTCTGTAGCCTGTGAAATGGCTAGTTGATCATTTTTCCACAAAGAATTAGGTGTTAGACTTTTCCTTCAGGCTTTGCTTTGGAGAATGGACTAAGCTGAAGGTGTACTTCACCAGCAAGAGTCAACTCTAGAATTCAGGATGTTCCTTCTATTGTTTTCTCATCCATCTGTCAGGAAATGTAACTTTCATTTTATTTTTGGCTTATTTCAAGGGGTAAGCCAGAAAGTAGAAATGATTATTTCTGATTAATAGCAGAAACTTTTTTCAAGCTCAAATACATAAGGTGTCTGCTCTTTTAAAAGCTCTAAGCTAAGTCAAGAGCTAGGAACTGTTCATACAAATAAAAGTTTTTGAAGGGATACGTGTGTCTGTGTTGAATTCTGAAAGGGTGACTGAAGGGGTGAGGGTGGTTCGTTCCCTCAGGGGGACTCATTACGTACCATCACGTGGCTCAGTCTACAGCAGTCCTGACTGCAGCCCATGCTTCCACTTCTCATACAGAATCCCTACTCCAAAGATGTGAGAGCAGCCCCACAGAGCCTGTGAGACTCAGATTCTGACAGTGGCAAAGAGCCAGAGCTGAGTCTCACCTTTATTTTTTTTTAGTGCTAAATGTCTTTTTGAGTTGTGGTGCTAAATATTATTAGGCACAATACTAGGCACATAATAGATTTTTGTTGAAATACTTCTTCAGCCCTATTCAAGGAAAGAAGAGGCTGGGTGTGGTGGCTCATGCCTATAATCCCAGCACTTTGGGAGGCTGAGGTGGGTGGATCACCTGAGGTCGGGAGTTCAAGACCAACCTGACCAACATGGAGAAACCACAGCTCTACTAAAAATAAAAAAAAATAAGCGGGGCATGGTGGCGCATGCCTATAATCCCAGCTTCCTGGAGGCTGAGGCAGGAGAAATGCTCGAATCCAGAAGGCAGAGGTTGCAGTGAGCAGAGATCACACCAGTGCACTCCAGCCTGGGCAATAAGAGTGAAACTGTCTCCAAAAGAAAGAAAGAAAAGATAGCCCCACCCCTATCCTGTATCCCATGAATATAAGCCACACTAAATCTTTTCCTTTCTAGCCGCACAACAGTGTTATTTCAGGAAAATGAAATAAGACAGAGAAAGCAAAATTACCTGTTACCTATTGGCACATTTCTGTTACGTCAAATCTGGGCTTAAGCCCAGTTGGTCCTGTTAACTTTTTGATTATGTATCAAGCAGGATTGTCTTGAGTTCTTTCTAATCCGTATACATCATGTCTTTGAACTGTCAAAAGTCCCATCCTTTGCTTCCCCTGCAGTAATCTGCTTGTGGAACTCTTTAAGAACATCCAGTTGGCCAGGCCTGATGTGGATGTGTGATCGGATCTTGGCGATGGCTCTTACAGCCTCCTCTGGACTCCACTTGTGCACCTGAAGTACAGGGTTGGGAAATCAGCAGAGAAAGAAGCAGGTGTCAAGGTGCCCTTGACCCATGAGCAGTTGCTAAAGGACTCCAAGAATTTCATTTCTTTGGCAACTCCATTTTGGAGGCATTAAAAATCATGTTCCTTGTATTATAAATGGGAGAGCACTTTTAACCACTGAAGTCAGCCAGTCTCGCAATACTATGCAACAGGCCAGGTGGAAAGTCAGTCTTTCCACCCAATTCTTGCTCTGCCAAATGCAGGAAGAAGAAAGTTACACGTGAGAAACTGAGATCCTTAGTTCAAGACTGCCTAGGCCTACTCCATGTCCTCTCCGATCTGGGCTTTTGTTTACAAGAATTTCTAGGAAAAGAGTATGCAATAGATGTTTTTATGCACCTTGTCACTATGGCTAGAAAAACAAGTACTTTTATAATTTAACTAGGAGGGTTAACATGTCCTAAAGATACTCATTGGTTTATAACTCAACAGAACCAAGAAAATACAGATTTCTAGCTTGCTAGATTCAATTCTCACTTGGTGCAAAATACCCTCCTGGGACCCTGCTTCCAGCAGAGTCCTTATGGCCAAAATTTTAGTATTGTTCAACCATATACTCACTAGTCCACAGTAACACAAGGCCAGACTTAGCTATTCATGACTTAGAAAATGCTCTGTGGGAACCAGACATTTTGTAACTCAGATTACAAAAATGAGTCAAGCTGGGAGGATGCAAGATAAGAGGCAATCATGATGGACTACAGGGTATTTGTTTCTCCTAAATTTTTTGTTTTTTGAGTTGGAGTCTCGCTCTGTTGCCCAGGCTGGAGTGCAGGGGTGCCGCCATCTCAGCTCACTCCAGCCTCTGCCTCCCGAGTTCCAGCGATTCTCCTGCTTCAGCCTCCCAGGTAGCTGGGATTACAGGTATGTGCCAGGAGGCCCAGCTAATTTTTGTATTTTTAGTAAAGACAGAGTTGCACCATGTTGGCCAGGCCGGTCTCGAACTTCTGACCTCAGGTGATCCGCCCGCCTCAGCCTCCCAAAGTGCTGGAATTACAGGCATGAGCCACTGTGCCCGGCCCTCTCCTAAATATTTTTAAAGCATTCCACCTGCCAATCAGGGCAAATTAATAGGTACAATCTAGTTTGGAACCTGTTTCCAGAAACTAATATCCAGAACTTTACTCTGGAATACCTGAAGAAACTTGAGTACTATAAAGCTGAAAATGCATCAGCACTATTATCTACAGTATTGTTTCCTGACGTGATATTAGAATAAGTGTCTCTAGCCTTTTGCTGGGTTCAATATCTTTTGCAACTCCATTTTTAGAGTGCCTTCTGTAGGCCAGTACTTGATGTAATTTCTTCTTTAAACTTCATAACACATTTTGTTTGAGAAAACAGTGTAAGATAGAAGCCACTTCTGCTGATCCTAGCTGGCAGGCGGCAGAGTTTAGCCTGTCACAAAGCTCAGGTGCTTTCCATCATACCACATCACCTTCCAACAGCCTGAAATCAAGCACATAGCTTCTTCCAGCAAGGCCCATCAGCAGACCATGCTATTGAAGTTCTGGAAATCTGCTATAAATGGGAGCAGAAAGACCTTTTTATTTTTTGAGACAGGATTTCACTCTGTCAGCCATGCCGGAGTGCAGTGGCACAAATCACAGCTCACTGCAGCCTCTACCTACCAGGCTCAAGTGATCCTTCCATTTCAGCCTCCCAAGTAGCTGGGATTACAGATGCACGCCACCATGCCCAGCTAACTTTCTGTAGTTTTTGTAGAGACAGTTTTGCCATGTTGCCCAGGCTGATCTCAAACTCCTGGGCCCAAGCCATCCTCCCACCTCAGCCTCCCAAAGTGCTAGGATTATAGGCACCTGCCATGATGCCTGGCCCAGAAAAAACTTTTGTACCTGAATCAGGTATGCTGCCACCATAGTGGCACTCCTGGAACGCCCAGCCTTACAATGCACGTAGACACATTGGCCCAGCAACTGGTACTTGAGAGCAAATTGGACTCCCTTCTGGAGGTTGGCCAAAGTGGGGATCCCAGTCATGTCTACTGTGCTGAGCCGCAGCTGCTCGACTCCTAGGCTCTTCCACTCCTGGAACCAGATCCACCAGTATGAAAAAGAATGAAAAAAAAACCTCATGTGGGTGGGATGATGAGGGGCTATCAAGAGGCAGCAAAGCAATAAGGAAATGTCAGGGTTTACTACAATGCGAATATACTGTTTCCTGTTTTCTAAAACAGTAACTTCTTACAGAAATGCTTTTTTTCCCATTCCAGGTGAGGACAGAAATGCCTTTAAAATGACTGGCCTAAATGCCTGGTCTCTCATCAAACAACAGCTATGCTGCTGAGTTAGAACTATGTCCAAGATTTAAAGACAGAGTCTCGCTCTCGTCCCAGGCTGGAGTGCAGTTGCGTGATATTGGCTCAGTGCAGCCTCCGCCTCCTGGGTTCAACCAATTCTCCTGCCTCAGCCTCTAGAGTAGCTGGGACTATAAGGCACCAGCTACCAAGCCTGGCTAATTTTTTTTTTTTTTTTTGAGATGGAGTTTCGCTCTTGTTGCCCAGGCTGGAATGCAATGATGCGATCCCAGCTCACTGCAACTTCTGCCTCCCAGGTTCAAGGGATACTCCTGCCTAAACCTCCTAAGTAGCTGGGATTACAAGCATACGCCACCACACCCAGCTAATTTTGTATTTTTAGTAGAGATGGGGTTTCTCCATGTTGGTCAGGCTGCTCTTGAACTCCTGACCTCAGGTCATCTGCCCACCTCGGCCTCCCAAAGTGCTGGGAT
Organism: Cacajao melanocephalus; assembly: GCA_963573385.1. Taxonomy (NCBI): domain Eukaryota; kingdom Metazoa; phylum Chordata; class Mammalia; order Primates; family Pitheciidae; genus Cacajao; species Cacajao melanocephalus. Next base: position 21,866 of record CAUYLG010054894.1, read on the forward strand.
TACAGGTGTGAGCCACAATTTTTATATTTTTAGTAGAGATGAGGTTTCATCATATTGGTCAGGCTGGTCTCGAACTCCTGACCTCGGGTCATCTGCCCACCTCGGCCTCCCAAAGTGCTGGGATTACACGTGTGAGCCATGACGTAGGCAGATAAAATGTTCTTAAAGTACCCATTGGGTACTTGAATCTTTAGCTGCAAAATATTAGCTATATATATTTTAGCTGCAAAAAATTCAGCTGCAAACGTCTAACATTTTATTTTGGCTGGGAGCAGTGGCTCATGCTTGTAATCTCAACACTTTGCAAGGCCGAGGCAGGCAGATCACCTGAGGTTAGGAGTTCGAGACTTGCCTGGCCAACATGGTGAAACCCCGTCTCTACTAATAGAAGAATTATCCAGGCATGGTAGTGGATGCCTATAATCCCAGCTACTAGGGAGGCTGAGGCAGGAGAATCGTTGAACCCAGGAGGCAGAGGTTGCAGAGAGCAGAGATCACACCATTGCAGTCCAGCCTGGGAGACAAGAGCAAAACTCCATCTCAAAAAAAATTTATTTTAGAGACATGATCTTGCTGTGTCACCCAAGTCAAGAGTGCAGTAGTGTGCAGTCATGGCTCCCTGCAGCCTCAAACTCCTAAGCTCAAGCAGTCCTCCCACCTCAGCCTCCCAAGTAGCTGTGACTATAGCTGCACGCCACTGTGCTGGGCTAATTTTGTTATTTTCTGGTGTGGAGATGGGGGTCTCACTATGTTGCCCAGGCTGGTCTCAAACTCCTGGCCTCAAGCCATCCTCCTGCCTCAGCCTCCCAAAGTGCTGGGATTACAAGCATGAGCCACCATGCTCAGCCAGTGTAACTTTTTTTGCATAACTTTGGCACCTGTGTAGTGATTCAGCTGCAGGTTTGGGGTACAGTATTTTGCTAGGACTTTCTATTTCTCTGTCCATAAGTCTCCTGTTTTTTACCACATTTTTTTAGGGAGCACATGGTAGAAAATAGGGTTATCATTTTAAAATTAAAACAATGCACTGACCTTCATTAGTGCAATGTTATCATTTACAAAGAATAACTAGGTTGCCAGGCACAGTAGCTCACACCTGTAATCCCAGCACTTTGGGAGGCAGAGGTGGATGGATCAACCAAGGCCAGGAGTTCGAGACCACCCTGGCCAACATGGCAAAACCCCATCTCCACAAAAAAATACAAAAATTAGCCAGCCATAGTGGTGGATACCTGTAATTCCAGCTACTCAGGAGGCTGAGGCAGGAGAATCACTTGAACCAGGAGGCAGAAGTTGCAGTGAGCTGAGATCACACCACTGCACTCCAGCCTGGGCAACAGAGCTAGATTCCATCTCAGAAAAAAAGAAGAAGAAATAGGAGAAATAAGATCTCTGGCAACTGGGCAAACTTTATGCTTTAAGACTTCAGATATGCTCCAGCTACTCTTGTTATTAACCTCTTAACAAATATTGGAGGTTTTATGACTCTGAATGAAGGTCAGTATTTCTTTTTTTTTTGAGATGGAGTTTTGCTTTTGTTGTCCAGGCTGGAGTGCAATGACGTGATCTCAGCTCACTGCAACCTCCGCCTCTCAGGTTCAAGCGATTCTCCTGCCTCAGGCTCCTGGGTAACTGGGATTACAGGCATGCACCACCACGCCTGGCTAATTTTATATTTTCAGTAGAGACAGGGTTTCTCCATGTTGGTCAG
>CAUYLG010054896.1:0-36293 GCA_963573385.1 Cacajao melanocephalus
GTCACCGGTGAACTGGTGCCTGCAGCAGCGGTTGAATAGGTGCTGGCCTCTGTAGTGGCCCCAGGTGTGGGGGTGGCAGGCTGGATGGTTAATGGTGTGCTTCCTCCAATGGGAGTGGTTGAAGGCGAGGTGGTGCCTCCAAGAGCGGCAGGTGAAGAACTGACATGAGTGGTCATGGTCACAGGTGAGTTTGTGCTCACAGGAGCATTTGACAGGGTGCTGGCCTCTGTAGTGGCCCCAGGTGTGGTGGTGGCAGGCCCAGCGGTTAATGGCGTGCTTCCTCCACCGGGTACGGTTGAAGATGTCGTGATGCCTGCAGGAGTGGTAGGAGAGGAACTGCCCTGAGTGGATGTGGCCATCGGTGAGCTGGTGCCCACAGCAGCGGTTAACAAGGTGCTAATCTTGGTTGTTGCCCCAAGTGTGGTGGTGGCTAGCCTGGTGGTTGATGGCGTGCTTCCTCCTCCGGGAATAGTTGAAAGCATGGTGTTGTCTCCAGGAGAGGGAGGGGAGGAACTGGCCTGAGTAGAAGTGGTAACCACTGAGCTGGTGCCAAGAGGAGTGGTTGACAGGGTGCTGGCCTCGGTTGTGGCACCAGGGGTGGTGGGAACAGACCCTATGGTTGATGGCGTGCTGTCTCCACCGGGAGCAGTTGAAGGTGTGGTGTTGCCTCCAGGACTGGTAGGGGAGGAACTGGCCTGAGTAGAAGTGGTAACCACTGAGCTGGTGCCAAGAGGAGTGGTTGACAGGGTGCTGGCCTCGGTTGTGGCGCCAGGGGTGGTGGTGGCAGACTCAGTGGTTAATGGTGTGCTTCCTCCAACAGGAGTGGTTGAAAGTAAGGTGGCGCCTCCAGGTGCGGTAGAGGAAGAACTGGCATGAGTGGTCGTGATCACAGGTGAGTTGGTGCCCACAGGAGCGGTTGAAGGGGTGCTGGCCTCCGTAGTGGCCCCAGGTGTGGTAGTGCTAGGCCCAGTGGTGAATGACGTGCTTCCTCCCCCAGGAACAGTTGAAGGCATGGTGTTGCCTCCAGGAGAGGTAGGGGAGGAACTGACCTGTGTGGACGTGGTCACCGGTGAGCTGGTGCCCGCAGCAGCAGTTGAAAAAGTGCTGGCATCAGTAGTGGCCCCAGGAGCGTTAGGAGAGGACCTGCCCTGAGTGGATGTTGCCATCGGTGAGCTGGTGCCCACAGCAGCGGTTGACAAGGTGCTAATCTTGGTAGTTTCCCCACGTGTGGTTGTGGCTAGCCCAGTGGTTGATGGCGTGCTTCCTCCCCCGGGAACAGTTGAAAGCATGGTGCTGCCTCCAGGAGTTGTAGGGGAGGAACTGGCCTGAGTAGAAGTGGTCACCACTGAGCTGGTGCCAACAGGAGTGGTTGACAGGGTGCTGGCCTCAGTAGTGGCCTCCGGTGTGGGGGTGGCAGGCTCGGTTGTTGATGGTATGCTTTCTCCACCAGGAGAGTTTGAAGGCATGATGGTGCCTCCAGAAGCAGTAGTGGAGGAACTATCCTGATTGGACATGGTCACCACTGAGCTGGTGTCCACAGGAGTGGTTGATGTGGTGCTGACATCAGTAGTGGCCCCAGGTGTGGTAGTGTTATGCCCAGTTGTTGATGTCATGCTTCCTCCATCAGGTGCGGTTGAAGATGTCTTGACGCCTCCAGGAGCGGTAGGCCAGGAACTGCCCTGAATGGACGAGTTCACCTGTGAGCTGATGCCCACAGCAATGGTTGTAAAGGTGCTGGTCTCCGTAGTGTCCCCAGATGTGTCGGCATCACGCATCATGAGGTTTGTAAGTGTTTCACCTATGGCGGTGTTCACCACAGAACCTGTTTAAGATACAGTGACATTTTCTTTAGGAGTTTCTTAGGGTTCTCTGTGTCAGGAGTGATTGTTGTAGTGGGCTTTTTCCTGAAAATATGTTCAGATGAGTGATGTCATTATCCCTTTTCAGGATGAAGCGGAGTCCGTTTCTCCAGTGCCTTAGTCTCTCCTGCCCACAGTTCTATGCTGTTAGGAATTGAATTCAACCCAAACCCTTTCTTCCACAGTCCCTGCCTGCATCACTTCCACATCTGCCTGTCTTTCCTGGCCCCGGATCTCAAGCTGTCACACACTGTACAATCTGGGGGCTTCACCAGCCTGGCAGGGGTCACTCTAGTCCTTTCGCAGGTGGGCCATCTTCCCAGATCTTGGAGTCTGTCTCCTTACCTGTCTGATGGCTCCAAGACAGCTGCTGGCACTGAGGGTTCTGGAGGCCCCCTTGGGAGACACACCCCCCTCCATCCCACACAGTGCTGTTCATGCTGAGGTCTGAAAGAGACAAAGGGGAGTTAGTCTCCAGAACCACTATCCTCTTTCATTCTCTTGAAGCTTCTGAGTCTCTACTCCCAGCCCTGAAAAGTCCCTGGCCCCTGGACCAGCATGCTGATTTCAGTTAGAAATCAGCCACATCAGGACCCTGCCCTAAGAAGTAAAGGAAGAAGATGGGGCAGGGGGTTTGCTCCCTATCCTGGAGGAGGCCCAGGAATGTCAAATTGTGCAGGTAACAGGTGCTTGTAGTCCCAGCACTTTGGGAGGCTGGGGCGAGAGGGTCGCTTGAGCCCAGGAGGTCAAGGCTACAGTGAGCTATGGTTGCACCACTGCACTCCAGTCTAGGTGACAGAGTGAGACTCTGTCTCTATAAAATTTAAAAAATTAGCTGGGGATGGTGGCACACGCCTGTAGTCTTAGCTACTCCGGAGGCTGAGGCAGGAGGATCACTCGAGCCCAGGAGATCATGTTCATAATGAGCTATGATGGCACCACTGCACTCCAGCCTGGGTGACAGAGTGAGACCTTGTCTCTTAAATAAATAAATATTTTTAAAAGAGAGAATATGGCCTATTAGAATACTGTGCCAACCGGCTGGGCACGGTGGCTCATGCCTGTAATCCCAGCACTTTGGGAGGCCAAGGCAGGCGTATCACGAGGTCAGGAGTTCAAGACCAGCCTAGCCAACATAGTGAAACCCCATCTCTGCTAAAAATACAAAAATTAGCCAGGTGGGGTGATGTGCGCGCCTCTAATCCCAGCTACTTGGGAGGCTGAGGCACGAGAATCACTTGAACCTGCGAGGCAGAGGTTGTAGTGAGCTGAGATTGCACCACAGCACTCCAGCCTGGGTGACAGGGCAGGACTCTGTTTAAAAAAAAAAAAGCCAACATTGTAATTGCAATTTGAAATATATAAGTGAATGATTGATTTAGATTTGTGATTTTCCATTAGAATCTTGCTAAGGTTGTAAACTGTTGAAACATTTAGGAGAACTTATGATTTGCCACAAGTAAATATTTACTCTATTAGACTCATAGAACTATGTATGGGGAAGTTTTAAAAAATACATATTAATTTGTTAGATTTATGGAATTTCTTAAGTACTTGGAAAGGCTTAATTTATTAATCAGACAACTGAAGTCCTTAAATAGAAAATACAATGTACAGTCACATGCTCTTAGCTAGAAAAATTATTATTAAAAAAAAAAAAAAGAAAAACAGAATGCAAAAATTCCCAGCACCCAACAAGGTAAAATTCACAATGTCTGGCATGAATCATTACTGAGCATGAAGAGTCAAAAAACATAACCCATGGACAGAAAATAATCGACCCATGGAAACCTACCCAGAATGGGCACAGATGTAAGAATCGTCAGAGAAAGGCATTTAAGTCGTTATTTATTTATTTATTTACTTTGGTACAGAGCTTTGTTCTGTCGCACAGGCTGGAGTGCAGTGGCGCAATCTCTGCTCACTGCAACCTCCACCTCCTGGGTTCAAGTAATCCTCCTGCTTCAGTCTCCCCAGTAGCTGGGATTACAGGCGCCTGCCACCACACGCAGCTAATTTTTGTATTTTTAATAGAGATAGGGTTTCACAATATTGGCAAGGCTAGTCTCGAACTTCTGGCCTCAGGTGATTCACCTGACTTGGCCTCCCAAAGTGTTGGGATTATAGATGTGAGCCACCCCATCTGGACTTATTTATTTATTTTTTAAGAGACAGGGTCTCTATCGCCCAGGCTGGAGTGCAGTGAAGCAATCATAGCTTACTGCAACCTCAAACTCCTGGGCTCAAGAAATTCTTCCTTCAACCTCCTGAGTAGCTGGGACTACAGGCATGAGCCACCATGCCTAGCCAATTTTTTTTAAGTTTTTTTTAAAGTTTTTGTTTGTTTGTTTGTTTTGTAGAGACAGGGGTCTCACTATGCTGCCCAGGCTGGCCTTGAACTCTGGGCCTCAAGGGATCCTCCTGCCTCAGGCTCCCAAAGTGCTGGGATTACAGACCTGAGCCACCACACGCAGTCCAAAATAGTTTCTATAACTGTATTCCATATGTGCAATAATTAAATAGAAACATGGAAAAATGTGTATATAAACAAATAAAACCTATAGAGATTAAAAAATATACCAGATGGGACTAAGGACAGATTAGACATTGACAAAGAAAAAAAAATAATAACATGAAGACATGGCAATAGAAACTATCGACACATCAAGAAAAAATGAGCCGGCCGCGGTGGCTCAGGCCTGTAATCCCAGCACTTTGGGAGGCCTAGGTGGGAGGATCGTGAGGTCAGAAGTTCAAGACCAGCCTGGCCAATATGGTGAAACCTTGTCTCTACTAAAAATACAAAAATTAGCCGGGCGTGGTGGCGCGCATCTGTAATCCCAGCTACTCAGGAGGCTGAGGCAGGAGAATTGCTTGAACCCAGGAGATGGAGGTTGCGGTGAACTGAGATCGTGCCATTGCACTCCAGCCTGGATGACAGAGCGAGACTCCATCTCAAAAAAAAAAAAAAAAGAATGAATGAATTAAAAAAAATAATTAAGGGTGGGGTGTGGTGGCACATCCCAGCACTTTGGGAAAATTGCCTGTCATCCCAGCACTTTGGGAAACCCAGATAGGCAGATCACTTGAGCTCAAGAGTTCGAGACCAGCCTGGGCAACATGATGAAACCCCCATCTCTACAAAAAATACAAAAATTTGCTGGGCATGGGGGCATGCACCTACAGTCTCAGCTACTTAAGAAGCTGAGGCAGGAGAACTGCTTGAGCCCGAGAGGTGGAGGTTGCAGTGAGCTGAGACTGCGCCACTGCACTCCAGCCTGGTGACAGAGCGAGACTCCATCTCAAAAAAAAAAAAAAATTAGGACCAGGCTTGTGCCCTAGCTGCCCTATCCCCAACCTCACTCACTACCTTTTATCCACACTGGAGTCATGTAAATTAATATAATTTAATGTAATATAACGTTTGTATTACTTTTAATAGACATAAAGATGGGATCTTGTTACATTACCCAGATGGTCTCAAGCTCTGGATCCAAAGTGATCCTCCTGCCTCAGCCTCCCAAAGTGCTGGGATTACAGACGTGAGCCACTGTGTCTGCCATATTATCTTTCAATAATGAAAAAATAAAATAGGCTGGGCGGGTAGCTCACACCTGTAATCCCAGCACTTTAGGAGGCCAAGCAGGGAGGGTTGCTTGAGGCCAGGAGTTTGAATCTAGCCTCGGAAACAGAACAAGACCTCATCTCTACTAAAAATCCAAAATATTAGCTGGGTGTGGTGGTGCATGCCTGTAGTCCCAGCTACTCAAGAAGCGGAGGTAGGTGGATCACTTGAGGTCACAGTTTGAGATCAGCCTAGGCAACATGGTGAGACACCATCTCTAACCTCTACAAAAAATAAAAAATTACCCAGGCATGGTGGGGCATACCTCTAGTCCCAGCTAATCGGGAGGCTGAGGCGGGAAGACCACTTGAGCCCAGGAGTTCAAGGCTGCAGTGAGCTGTGATGGCGCCACTGCACTCCAGCCTGGGTAATAGAGTGAGTCCATAGCTCTTAAAAAATGAAAGATATCTTCCAATGCAGGGCCTTATATGTCCATTTTGCTCTGGGCCCTAAAATTATGTAACTGGTTTAGTCTAGAACCAGATGAGACATCTCAGCCCCATCGTCTTAGCACTATGAGTTGCATGAAGTTGCTCAGTCTGTGGGGTGCTGGTGGCCGGGGTCGGCCACCTAAGGCAGAGTGTGCCAGGGATGGAGTGGCAAGGCCGAGTGACCAAGGCCAGCGTGGGCTTGTGGTTCCCATAACCAGCCCTCCTTATGACAAAGCCAGGCCATAGGCCCAGGCCCACAGCAGGGCTTCCTGGAAACAGCACATCCCTGTCCCTGCCTGGGCCTGGCCCCTGCAGGTAAATCAAGGCAGATATCTTCACTCCACTGTGTCTCACTGACCCCCAAGAGGTGGGAAGAGGGTGAGGTGAGAAGGAAGCAAGAAGGCTTTGCAGGAAGTGAGTATAGGGGGTAAAAGGAGAGGAGGGACTGGGCCTTGGGCAATGTCTTTGGGGTGAGGCCGCCATGCACAGCGAGCACTCAGTTCCACTGCATCCACTGTGTGGGCCCCTCCATAACTGCTTTCTTTTCTCTTTCTTTTTATTTTTTCTTTCTTTATTTTTTGAGGCAGGGTCTCACTGTCACCCAGGCTGGAGTGCAGTGGCATGACCTTGACTCACTGCAATCTCTGCCTCCTGGGTTAAAGCAATCCTCCAACCTCAGTATCCCAAGTCGCTGTGACTTTAGGCATGCATCACCATACTCGGCTTTTTTTTTTTTTTTTTTTTGAGGCAGAGTCTCACTCTGTCACCCAGGCTGGAGCTCAGCGGCATTCTCTTGGCTCACTGCAACCTCCACCTCCTGGGTTCAAGCAATTCTCCTGCCTCAGCCTCCCGAGTAGCTGGGATCACAGGTGCACACCACCACACCTGGCTAATTTTTTTATATTTTTAGTAGAGACAGGGTTTCACCATGTTGGCCAGGCTGGTCTCAAACTCCTGACCTCAGGTGATCTGCCTGTCTCAGCCTCCCAAAGTGCTGGGATTCAGGCATAAGCCACCCACACCTGGTCTGTATTTTTTGTAAAGATGAGGTTTTACCATGTTGGCCAGTCTGGTCTTGAACTCCTGGTCTCCAGTGATCTGCCCACCTTGGCCTTCCAAAGCACTGGGATTACAGGCGTGAGCCACCACACCCATCCTCTTTTCTTTCTTGAGACAGAGTCTCCCTCGGTTGACCAGGCTGGAGTACAATGGTACAAACATGGCTCACTGCAGCCTCAACCTCCTGGCCTCAAGTGATCCTCCTACCTCAGCCTCCCAAGTAGCTGGGACCACAGGCACACACCACAATGCCTAGCTAATTTTTTAATTTTTTGTAGAGATGGGGTCTCCCTGTGTTGCCCAGGCTGGTCTCAAACTTCTGGACTCAAGTGTTCCTCCCACCTCAGCCTCCCAAAGTGCTGGGATTCCAGGCATGAGCCACCATGCCTGGTCTTCTGATTGTTTTCATGTTGACTCTGTTCTCCCCAACCCCATTGATTTTTTTCTTTTTCTTTTTTTGGAGATGTGGTCTCCATCCGTCACCCAGGCTGGAGTGCAGTGCTGCTATTCTTCATTAATTTTGACCAATTACAGAGAGATAGATCGTTCATGTTGAAGCCAAGAGAGTTCATCTGATCTCAGAAGGTTAGGGCAATGGGTTGGATTGAGGACTCGCAGACCAGGCAGCTACCTCCCCACTGGAGGGCCATGGGAGGTAGGGTGGGAGGATGGGAGTGGTAGATAAAGTGGAAGAGAAGGAGCCAGGAGCAGCTGGATCACCCCCTCTTCTCCCCACTAATTTCCTCCCTTGCTGTTTTTTACAGCTAATAGCAATTTCTTCTTTTCTTTCTTTGTTTTGTTTTGTTTGTTTGTTTGTTTGTTTGAGATAGAGACAGTCTCATCTGTTGCCCAGGCTGGAGTACAGTGACCCCATCTCAGCTCACTACAACCTCTGCCCCTCCAGGTTCAAGCCATTGCTGTATATCAGCCTCCTGAGGAGCTGAGATTACGGGTGTGTCACACCACACCCAGCTAATTTTTCTATTTTTAATAGAGATGAGATTTTGCCACGGTGGCCAGGGTGATCTTGAACTCCTGACCTCAAGTGATCCACCCGCCTCCACCTCCCAAAGAGCTGGGATTACAAGCATGAATCACAGCTTCTGGTCAGCAATTTCCTTTTTTAAAAAAAGGCCTGCTTCCTCCCATCAAAAAGTGAGTGAAGGACATGAATAGATACTCCTCAAAAGAAGATCTACCAATGACCACCAAGCATATGAAAAAATGCTCAACACCACTAATCATCAGGGAAATGCAAACTAAAACCACCATGAGATACAGAATGTATCCCAGTCAGAATGACCATTATTAAAAGCCAAAGAAACAAATAGATGTTGGCATGGATGTGGTGAAAAGGAAATGTTTATACATTGCTGGCAGGAAACAAATCATAAATCAGTACAACGTCTATGGAAAACAGTATGGAGACCGCTCAAAGAACTCAAAGTAGACCTGCCGTTTGATCCCGCAATCCCACTACGAGATATCTATCAAAAGAAAACAAGTCACCATATCAGCCGGGCACGGTGGCTCATGCCTGTAATCTCAGCACATTGGGAGGCCGAGGAAGGTGGATCTCTTGAGGTCCCAAGTTCAAGACCATCCTGGCCAGCATGGTGAAACCCCGTCTCTACTAAAAATACAAAAATTAGCCAGGCGTGGTGCTAGGTGCCTGTAATTCCAGCTACTTGGGAGGCTGGGGCAGGAGAATCGCTTGAACCCAGGAGGCAGAAGTTGCAGTGAGCTGAGATCTCGCCACTGCATTCCAGCCTGGGCGACAGGGCAAGACTCTGTCTTCCCCCCAAAAAACACATATTGGGTACAATATACACTACTGGGGTGAATGGTACACTGAAATCTCAGACTTCACCACTATACAATGCATCCATGTAACCAAAAACAACTTGTACCTCCAAAGCTATTGAAATATACATGTATACACACACACGCACACACACACACACACACACACTAAACAATAGGCTGGATGTGGTGGCTCACGCCTGTAATCCCAGCACTTTTGAGGCAGGTAGATCACCTGAGGTCCCAAGTTCAAGACCAGCCTGGCCAACATGGTGAAAGCCCATCTCTAATAAAAATACAAAAATTAACTGGATGTGGTAGCACGCACCTGTAATCCCAGCTACTTGGAAGGCTGAGGCAGGAGAATTGCTTGAACCCAGGAGGTGGATGTTGCAGTGAGCAGAGATTGCCCCACTGTTCTCCAGAATCTCTCGAGAGGAGGACAAGAGTGGGATGGTGATGGAAATGATGGATGGGGACAGAGCCCTAGACAGGGGTGGGGAGGGCAGAGGGATACCTGCCATGGACAGGTGACTGAGTGCCCAAGCCTTGCTGACCCTCGTGCTGCGTGTGGGGGTCAGAGGGCGGCTGTGACATCAGAAAAGGGCTGGACCAACAGACAGGACATTGTGTTTTGTTGACACACAATATAACCAGGTGAGCTCCAAGACAAGAGGGTGTGTCTCCCGGAAAGGGCCAGCCTGAGGCCACTACAGCTCTCTCACTAGGACCACGCCCTTCCCTGGCATCCCCATCTCTGTGATCTGAGGAGGGGGTGCTGAGGCTCTGGGTCCCCAGAGAGGGGACACGGAAAGGGTCAGAGGCTGCTCAAAGCTGGCCAGGGCCCCAGAGGAGAGCCGATGCCAGGCGCAGAGACAGAGGAGCCACAGAATCCTGGAGAGCAGAACGGGGTCTGAAAGGTCCCGTTCTATAGAGGCAGAGACTGCGATTAGGGATGAAATAAGCAATAACACGTAGGATGTGGAGAGAGCAGGAGGGGGCCAAGGAGAGGCGGGGAGAAGAAGAAAGAGAAGAGAGGGAAATGGAAGGGGCTAGAAGAACCCAGGAAGAGGGAAGGGAGGAGCAGTGAGAAAGGAGGGAGCCAGGTGCAGTGGCTCACCCCTGTAATCTCAGCACTTTGGGAGGCCAAAGTGGGAGGATCACCTGAGGTCAGAAGTTCGAGACCAGCCTGGTTAACATGGTGAAACCCTGTCTCTACTAAAAATATACAAAAATTAGCTGGGTACGGTGGTGCGCACCTGTAATCCCAGCTATTCAAGAGCCCGAGGCAGGAGAATCGCTTGAACCTGGGAGGTGGAGGTTGCAGTGAACAGAGATCTCGCCACTGCACTCCAGCCTGGGCATCAGGGTGAGGCTCCGTCTCAAAAAAAAGGAGAGACGGGTAAGGAGGTTGGGAGGAAAACAAAAGATCAGTGTCTAAGACGCCGTCACTAGAGATACATCAACAAGGGTCTGGGAGGCACAGAAAGTGCAAGGAAGGAAGGGAGTGTTTTCCTTACGACGAATGGGCTGGCAGGTCTGGGTGACATCGCCACAGGGTGACATCTGCAGGGGCAGGGACCCTGAGGTCTGCGGGTCCAGTTTCTGCCTTGGTTCCCCTCCACCCTTCTCTGGGGGCAGATGAGGGGCAGAGGGAGCTCCCAGAGGGTGCAATGGGTGCCCACAGTCATCCCTCCTGCCCTGAGCCCCTGGGTCCCCATAGAAGTGAAGCCCAAAGCAGCTGAGCTGGAATGATCCCTGGAAGTCCTAATGCCTTGCCTTTTGGGGAGAAATTGAGGCAGGAGATGAACTGACTGGCCCCAGGGTGCACAGCTGGTTCATGGCAGGATTAGAATCTGGGACTCCTGAAGATCGTGCCACTGTACTCCAGCCTGGGCGACAGAACAAGACCGGCCCATTTTGTGCCCATTTGGCTATATCCAGAGGCACACAGCAGGACATGCCGGTGTGGGAGGTGACCAAGGAATCGGTGCAAACATTCAGTAGGTAAGGACAGACCCTAATATGGGTTGAGCATCAGTCTTGTGCCAGAAATCATGCAGGGGGTGGGGGGCTCTTTTTAATCCTAGCAGCAGCCCTGAAAAGCAGGTGTCATTATTCTTGCTTTCCAGAGGGGAAACAGAGGCTCAGAAGGGGACACTAAGGCTCAGAGACACTCAACTGGAGGAGGCTCTGATGACCCAGCTCTTCCCCCAAAGCTTACTGGGGAGAGGAGTCCAGGAGGTGGGCACAGGGCTGACTGACCTCCAGGCAGTGGGCATCCCCCTACTGGTGCCCTGGAGGCAGCCCTCCCTCACCGATGGGCAGACACAGCAGGCTGTGTCCCAGGATGGGGGCCTCAAGGGCATCAGGGCATGGGGTTCACTCACCCTGCTCTGTGGCGGCAGCTTGTGGGGGCAGGAGGGGGAGGACCAAGGTGAGCAGACACAGCGCCACGGTCCCCGGCCTCGGCATCGGAGCTCAGAGCGCGTCTCACCTGCCCGTCACTGCGGGAGGAGCTGGCGAAATGAGCGTCAGCCAAGGAAACTCAGAAATAAATGGGCCCCGGAGACCTTTGATCCTTGAGACACTGGATACCTGGGACCAACCTAAGCCTGAGTCAGTCTGGAAGCTTCCCTCATGACTCGGAGTGCGGGGCCCATTTCAGGCCAAAGGGCAGAGGGAGGGGGTGCCTCTCCCTGGCCAGGCAGCCCATAGGCATGAGGGTAACCAGCTTTATCACCCCAATAGAGGGGCAGCCAGGGGGGCCTGCAGGAGCCGGGGGGAGCTGATGAGACCCCCTCCAACCAAGGAAGGTGGGAAATGGGCAAGAGGGGCCAGGCCTGAGCCAGGAAAAGAAGAGGGTACCGCCTGCATTTGACCCTGACCCCTAGCAGGGACACCCCCTTTGTCTTTTTTTTTTTTTTTTTTGAGATGGAGTCTTGCTCTGTTGCCAGGCTGGAGTGCAGTGACGTAATCTCAGCTCACCACAACCTCTGCCTCCTGGGTTCAAGCAATTCTCCTGCCTCCTGCCTCAGCCTCCCAAGTAGCTGGGACTACAGGTGCGTCCTACCACACCTGGCTAACTTCTGTATTTTTAAGTGGAGATGACGTTTCACCATGTTGGTCAAGATGGCCTCCATCTCTTGACCTCATGATCTGCCCGCCTCAGCCTCCCAAAGTGCTGGGATTACAGGTGTGAGCCACCATGCCCGGCCTCCCTTTGTCTCTTTTCTCACCCTTATTATTGGCCAGGTATGGTGGCTCACGCCTGTAGTCCCAGCACGCTGAGAAGCCGACACAGGTGGATCACTTGAGGTCAGGAGTTTGAGACCAGCCTGGCCAACATGATGAAACCCCATTTCTACTAAAACTACAAAAATCAGCCAGGTGTGGTGGCGCGTACCTGTAATCCCATTTACTTGGGAGGCTGAGGCAGGAGAATCGCTTGAACCTGGGAGGTAGAGGTTGCAGAGAGCCAAATTCATGCCACTGTACTCCAGCCTAGGCAACAGAGCAAGGCTCTTTCAGAAAAAAAATAAGAAATAAATAAATAAATAGCCCTTCATAGTATCCTGTGAGTATGACATGAAGAAACGGCCATGCCTGGCTGGGGGGTTCTTGGATCTTGTCTGGGGGTTCTGTGGTAAGTGCGGCTCCCAGGACCATCTGGAGTGACCCCACCCCGGGCAAGCTCAGCAGAGCCAAGTGCTCACTCCCTCACCAACTGGGGTTGAACCTGAGGTCCTCTCCTATCCTCAGAACATGACCCTAGGCACTTCTGCCACAGGGACCTCAGCAGAGGCGGGCCTAGCCCTGTCCTGGCTGGAGCAGGGGAGGAGGCTCCCTGCCCAGACACAGGAAGGGGCCCAGAGCGTTCCCTTCCTGGATTCAGCAGCCAGCCGTGGAAGGAATGCCCTTCCCAGGAGGACTCTACCCCCAATCTGACCCCCACCTGCAGAACGAGGGAAAGGAGACCTCTCACTTCACATTCTGAGCTTTAAGATTTGCGTTTATTGGTAGGGAAATTTCAGAGTGGGGAGCCACCCAGAAGCAGACAGGGTGCCGAGGTTTCTGGATGGAGGAGCTCGCAGCCCTCCACTTTCCCAGCAGGAGCACAGGCAAGGAACCGGCTAAGTCTGTCAGCTCAGAGCAGGACCGGCTTCAGGGCCTGACTTTGGTCTCCTCTTGACCAACCCCGGCAGTCTCTGGTGGGCTCTGCTGCTCTCCTGTCCAGAGATAGATGAGGGTGGGAGGCCCCCACTGGCTCACAGAGTGGAGTCCACCACCTTTGGCCTCTGGATGTAGAGCTGGGGGGCGGGAGAGAAGAGGTGAGGCCAAAGGGCAGACCAAGGGAAAAGGGGAGCCCCATGAGGAGAAGGGAGCCCCAGGAGAAGGAGGAGGGAGTCCCAGGAGGAGGGAGGGAATCCCAGGAGGAGGGAGGGAGTCCCAGGGGGAGGGAGGGAGTCCCAAGAGGAGGGAGGGAGTCCCAGGGGGAAGGAGGGTGTCCCGGGGGAGGGAGGGAGTATCACGGAGAGGGAGGAAGTCCCAGGGGGAAGAGGGAACCCCAGAGGACGTGGGGCAGCCTCAGGGCGTGGGGGCAGCTCGCAGCCCAGTCACCTCTGAGTTGGAGTCAACATTCTCCAGGGTGGGCCTGAAGTTGTTGTAGGCGTTTTCAAGGCCGTATCTGCTCTCCCTCAGATTCTGATCTGTAGGGAGAGGCGGTGCTGAGTGATGGGAGCCTTGCTGGCGGAGGGGGTGGGGGCGGAACTCGGGGGCAGAGGGCATTTCTTACAGCAAAAGGAGCGAGTAGGAAGAGTGAGTCCGGCATCTGCCCTTCACCCTTTCCCACTGCCAACCACCCCTCCGGCCCCACATCACTGGGCTGCGGGAAGTGCTAAGCCTGGCCCACTGGACCCCTAACAGGAGGGGGCGGAGCAGAAGCCCCCTACATGTACAGGGTGGAAGCCAGGGCCACGGAGGAGCATGGGTGCAGCCACGGGCGCAGCAGTGAGGCCAGGGTGGACAGGAGGCAGGGCTGGCTCTTGGCCAGCAGGGCCACGCTCCCTCATAGCAACAGTAACCACAGCAGGCAGAACAGCTGAGCCTGGAATCTTCCAGCATCCTCCCAGAGCCCAGCAATCACTTCCTCGGCCCACAAAACCACCTACTGTCTCTAGACTCCCGGGCTCTCCTGCACCTCTGACTTCTCCTTTCCTGCCTCCTTCGAGGTCAGGATCCTCATGCCCTACCTGTCCCTCCACAGTGGTTCCCCAGGGAGGTTCCCCTTTAACCCTCCTCACTTCTCACTCTGCATTCTTCCCGGATGAATGGACAAACCTCTTACCCAGTCCGTGGTTCAGGCTGCAGACCCCTCCCAGAGCTTCAGACAGGCACAAGCCTTGCAGCCTCCGCTCAGCACCCCCCAGCCCCTCAACTCAGCGTGCCCCACCGGCTGCTCCTCCCCCATCCACCAGGGCCCAAGGGTCAGCTCAGACAACACCGGAAATCCTCCCTCACTCCCTGTCCTTCCCCCATCCCCTCAGCCTCACCTCCTCCACCTGGTCTCCCTGCTTTAGTGCCCCCCGAAAACCCACGTGAATGGCCTTTTGAGTAAAAAAAAAAATCAAAATATGGCCGGGCATGGTGGTTCACTCCTGTAATCCCAGCACTTTGGGAGGCCAAAGCGGGTAGATCACCTGAGGTCAAGAGTTTGAAACCAGCCTGTCCAACATGGTGAAACGCTGTCTCTACTAAAAACACAAAAATTAGTCAGGCGTGGTGTCGGGTGCCTGTATTACCAGCTACTAGGGAGACTGAGGCAGGAGAATCACTTGAACCCGGGAGGCAGAGGTTGCAGTGGGCTGAGATGGCACCACTGCACTCCTTTCTCATGCAATGCCCCCTGCCTGGGACGTCCTTTCCCTTGTCCTCGCTGGGATAAGGCCTCCCTGCTTACTGGGCTCTCCCTCTGTGGAAGGAGGAAGCACACCTGCTTACTCACTGGCTCAAGAATCAGACTCACCTCGGGCCTCATCTGACCCCCTCTCCCCACCCAGGCTGGGTCAGGTTCACTCCTCTGCTCCCTCTGCCCTGGGAATGGCCCTATCATCCTACTCAGCTGAGTGTGCAACCCTGACTGGGTTGGTCTCTAGGGGCAGGATCTGGTTCTCAACCACCCCAGCACCCTTGCACACAGCAGGGGTGGTGTCTGGGTCTGGGGCTGCAGCAGCAGATGGGGAACGGGCTGTCAGCTGCAGCCACCTCGAAGGGAGGCAGGACACTGTGTCACCCCCACAGGCACAGACACCACCCTGCCTCTCTTCACCCTCCAGCTCTGCTCATCCCCTTGCATTTAACAAGAGGTACCTTCCCAGATGGCCGTCTTCTGGCAGCTGCCAGGGTTGCCTTCCTTTTGCCAAGTTTGAAACACATCATACCCTTGCCTGCAGAGAGAAATGCCATGAGCAGTGTGGAGGCACGGAGGCTGAGGAGGGACTCAGCGGACCCTGATCTTCAGCTTCCCTCCAGGGGACAGTCGCAGCCACGCCTCGAGTAAGACAGGGTAGCAATGATGGCAGAGAACAAAAAGTAGCATCACCGTGGCTTCCCCTCTTCCAAGGCAGGCTTCCCAGCTGCCCCTCATTCCCTTTCGTGGGCCTCAGTTTCTACATCCGTGATATCACTGCTGACTTCAGGCCAGGGACTGCGCCAGGGTCTCACAGCAACCTTCACACAAGCAGCATATCCCATTTCACAGCCGGGAGAAGCGAGACCCAGATGGCTCTGTCCCAGCTTCCTGGTGCAGTGCTGTGCTCTGTGGTGGCCCAGGTGAATGATAACTAACCACAGGGAATGTCGTTTCATAATCTAACTTCCACACATAAGTTTCTGTTTCCACTCTCAGTGTTATGGTTTGAATGTGTCCCTTAAAGTTCATGCCTTGGAAACTTAATCTCCAGTGTAGCAGTGCTGATAGGTAAGACCTTGAAGACGTGATTAGGTCATGAGGGTGCTGCCCTCATGAATGGATTAACGTCATCAACTCAAGAAGTGTGTGTGTCATAAAATCCATTTCAGATAGCCAGGGGCAGCGGCTCATGCCTATAATCCCAACAACTTTGGAGGCGGAGGTGAAAGGACTGCTTGAAGCCAGGGGTTTCAGAGCAGCCTGAGCAATATAGTGAGACCCTATATCTACAAAATATTTAATTTAATTTAATTTAATTTAATTTAATTTAATTTAAAGCCAGGCATGGTGGCTCACACCTATAATCCCAGCACTTTGAGAGGCCAAGGCAGGTAGATCAGTTGAGATCAGGAGTTCAAGACCAGCCTGGCCGACACGGTGAAACCTCATCTCTACTAAAAATACAAAAATTAGCCAGGTATGGTGGCAGGTGCCTGTAATCCCAGCTACTCAGCAGGCTGAGGCCCGAGAATCGCTTGACCCTGGGAGGTAGAGGTTGCAGTGAGCCAAAATCGCACCATTGCACTGCAGTCTGGGTAACGGAGTGAGACTCGGTCTCAAAAAAAAAAAAATTGTTTAAAGAATAGCCCAGCGTGGTGGCACAGGCCTATAATCCCAGCTACTCAGGAGGCTGAAGCTGGAGGATCACTTGAGGAGTGATCAGGAGTTTGAAGCAGGAGTTTGAGGCTGCAGTGAGCTACAATTGCACCACCGCACATCAGCCTGGGTGACAGAGCAAGACCCTATCTCTTAAAGAAAAAAAAAAAAAGGGAGTTCAGCCCTCTCTTCCTCTCTGTCCGTGTGATGCCGACTGCCATGTTGTCAGGTTGTGATGCAGCAAGAAAGTCCTCACCAGATGCACCCCTTGAACTTGGACTTCCCAGCCTCCAGAACTGTGAGTCAAATAAACTTCTATTGTTTATCAATTACCCAGTGGTATTCTGTTATAATAGCACAAAATGGACTAAAACACTC
The DNA here is from genome assembly GCA_963573385.1 of Cacajao melanocephalus. NCBI lineage: Eukaryota > Metazoa > Chordata > Mammalia > Primates > Pitheciidae > Cacajao > Cacajao melanocephalus. The sequence continues at coordinate 16,723 of CAUYLG010054896.1, forward strand.
TGCCCAATTGATATATCCTATCGGAAGACTGCTCTTTGCTGTACCCAGGGCTGGGAGGGTCTGGGCACCCTGTCTGGCTTCAGTTGACCTTTCTGACTACTGGCCTAGAAGGAGCAGAGCCTTAGAACATTCAGGCAGTGGCTGCCCCAGGGTCTGTCCCCTCTCTCTGGGCCTGTGGTGCTGGCCCTACAAGCTCACCTGTGCTGTTTTATCTGGGAAAGGCTGAGGAAGATGACCAGGATGATCAATGCGAGCAGCAGCACCGCCATCACAGCCCCCACGATCCCATACGCGAGGCTCTTGGAGACGTTTCATTCACAGGTCTCTCCCCAGTACCAGTGTGTGTCCGTACTTGGGCACCTGGGAACACAGACAAGCTCAGGCTGGTCCCTCAGGATCCCTCACACCCAATATCCCAAGGGCTAACCCACTCTCCTAAGCACAGGAAACCAGCTGTCACTCACTCCTAGGGCTGGAGCGCAGCCCCCAGAGAGCCTGAGTCCCTGACTTCCTCAGGCTGATGGGCACTGAGGTAGTGGCAGGGGGACCTGGAGACTGCAGATCAAGAATTCAAATGTCTAGGGCTCAGGGGCACCTGAGAGTGTTTGGTGCCTTATTCCAGACACAGGCCATTCACCCATCTAATCTTTAAGCAGCTGCCACCTAAATGAGCCTATGATATCATGTTTTATATTTTGCACTTTAATTTATGGTCGGTGGACTTAGTGCTCTGACTGCAGCTAGAAGTGATTGTGAGTGACAGCATGGCTGGGATGACGTAAGGGAAATTAACAATGGAGATAGAGCTAGAGATAGACATAGACAGAGAGGTAGACACAGAGGTAGAGATAGAGACAGGTTTGGAAATTGACAGCACAAACTTTCTCAGGAAAGGATTGCCCAGTTCTAGGATGTCTGTGTCTCCGTGTCTATAATCTGCACCTACTCCTCACTCTTTTTCTTTTTTTCTCCCTCCCTCCCTTCAGTATTTTAGTAGAGATGGGGGTTTTACCATATTGGCCAGGCTGCTCTCAAACTCCTGACCTCGTGGTCTGCCTGCCTCGACCTCCCAACGTACTAGGATTACATGCGTGAGCCCCCGAGAGCGGCCCTACTCTTCATTCTTACTGGTGCAGGGGGGTGGGGATGATGATACAGGGGAGAGGGATCTCCAGGAGTGGGGAGGAGGCACCTGCCATGCTCTACCCAATTCCAGCGACCCTGTGGGTGACTGCTGGGGAGAGGGATGGTCGTGCACCAGGACAGGGTGGGCGCTGGGCTTAGGGGGGCACTCACAGGCAGCGGGGGCCACTGCGTTGCAGCTGACACCTGCCCAGGTTACAGTTCATTTGGGACTTCGTCCCTGTGGTGCATTTGGTCACACAGGCCAGCTTACCATCTAAGACATCCACATAGTAGAACTGGGCATATTCTTTGGCAGACTTCTGGGTACATTGCTCTAGGAGAGAGGGACAGGCAGCATGCATAAGCCTGGCCAAAGCACCCCAGCCCCCACACTTAGTGCCCACACTCCACACAGCTGCTTACCCTGGAAGTCAAAACCCGGCATCACCGATGCATCCACAAAAGTGTCGTTTTCATTATAGCACAGTATGGAGTCTGCGAAGACTGAGTGGGAAGGAAGATGGAAAAGAAACACTTCCCTCTGCCTCCCTGGGGGTATTCAGGCCTTTCTCTCTTCTATACCATGCCCTCCCATGGGCCAATGCCCATGGGGTCTTAGCCCATCCTAGACATGCAACTGGGCCAGTGAGCAGGCTCAAATAGGGATAGGAGGGCTGGTGACAACCTCAGCCTGGGACGAAGAGGGGCTGTTGGGAGCAGCAGCTCTGGGATCTGGGGAAGGCACCCTGGGCCTGGCTTCAGGATTCCTATGGCAGAAGTCTTGGGAGTCCCAGAAGAAAGAAGAGATAGGTGAGGGAGAGGTCAAGGTCAAGATCTCCTCTCCCATCAGTGTCAGGGGGGTTTTAGGTGAGCCTACCTCTGCACAAATCAGGATCAATAATTGTTTTGGTTTCATTCATAATCTTGGCCTTTACAATCTCAGCCAGCCTTTCAAACAGTTCCTCATACTCCAAAGTATAGTCCGCCTCCAGGATGACATCGTTCTTGACCACAACACTACCGTTGCTGGAGGTGGGAATTGTTTCATCAGTGACCCATGTCACCACCCACCCAGCAAGTGGAACCCGAGCAGCCAGAGGGGTGATGAGAGGCAAAGCAGCCATGTGACCCAGAGGTGGGAAAGCATACAGAGTCTTCCCTCCAGCAGCTAACCACCCAGACAGAGGGAGGAGAGGAAAATGATCCAAGGTCTCAAATATCAGTGATCAAGACACATGCCAATGAGTGAAATTCATCTCTCGCAAAATAGAGGCTCTTGGGCAAGCAGGTGGGGAAATTTGATCCCTGTGCCCTGCTGATGCCAAAGTAAAACAGTGCAGCTGCTGTGGAAAACGGTATGGCAGTTCCTCAAAAAATTTAAAATAGAATTAACACATGATCCAACAATTCTACTTCTGGGTATATACACAAAAGAATTGAAGTAGTATACTGAAAGCTGATGTCATGTCACCGCACTTGGCTAAATTTTGTATTTTTAGTACAGACAGGGTTTTACCATGTTGGCCAGGCTGGTCTTAAACTCCTGACCTCAAGTAATCTGCCCTCCTTGGCCTCCCAAAGTGCTGGGATTACAGGTGTGAGCCACTACGCCTGGCCTAATTTTTCTAATTTTTGTTGAAATAGGGTCTTCCTATGTTGCCCAAGCTGGTCTCAAACTCCTGAGCTCAGGTGATCCTCCCACCTCGGCATCCCAAAATGCTGGGATTATAAGCGTGAGCCACCACACCCAGCCTCTAAAGGATCTTATGAGAGATGCAGGCATTGGTATCCCCAGATGGATGTCACTGGAAGTCCTGGGGGTGGGATGAGATAGATGACCCAGGTGGGAGGTGAGGGAGGGTCACGGTGCTTGAACCTGGGAGGTGGAGGTTGCAGTGAACTGAGATCGCCCCACTGCACTCCAGCCTGGGTGACAGAGCAGGACTCCATCTCAAAACAAAACAATTACAAAAATTACCCAAGCATGATGGCACAGGCCTGTAGTCCCAGCTACTCGGGAGGCTGAGGTGGGAGGATTGCTTGGGCCAGAGATGTTGAGGCTGCAGTGAGCCGTGATGATGCCACTGCATTCCAGCCTGGGCAATAGAGCAAGACCCTGTCCCCCTGATCTCCCCAAAAGAAGACACTTTAGGGCACATTCCACTGCTGCATCACTCAACCACTCCATGTGGCTGGGCCCTGGGCTCTTGAAACCTGACGTGGTGAACACCAAACTCATCATCTCCCTCCCCCGTTCTACCCCTCTGACATTCCTTCACCCAGCACAGGGCACTCCACACCTCCAGCAGCCCAGAAATCTGCCCTCGTTCCTCAGTCTTCCCTCTCTTCCCTCCTACAGCAAATCCCATGGTCTGTGGGTCTTGCCTCCCAAAGACCTTTCACACTGGACCCCTTTTCTCCTATGCTGTCCCCTCTCTGGTCTGGGCCACCGTTGTCTCCAGGGCAGACTTCTGCTTATACAGTCTCCACCCTGAAGCCAGACTAAGCTGTCTGCTCTGCAGACCAGACACTATCCCTCATGGGCCTACACTGCTGATGCCAAAAGACTATCCAACTTGGCACGAGCCATCTTTCCAGCCTCCTCCCCCATCATCGCTCCTTTGCGCTCAAGCATCCAGCTGTTCTGAGCATCTTTAGCTTCCTGGAATCTGCCCTCCTCTCTCTCCCCTCTGGGCTCCTTCTCATCTATTTCCTCTCCTTCAACTCTCTCTGTTTCCCTTCCCTCTCTCTGGATCATTCCTCCTCATCCTTCAGGCCTCAGTTTTGCGACTTAAGTTCATTTGTGACTTCGTCCCTGTGATGCATTTGGTCACACAGGCCAGCTTCCTGTCCAAGACATCCACATAGTAGAACTGGGCATATTCTTTGGCAGCCTCTGGGGGAGAGGGATGGCCAACATGGTAAAACCCTGTCTCTATTAAAAATACAAAAATTATATATATTTTTCTTTTTGTAGAGATGGGGTCTTGCTGTGTTGCCCAGGCTGGTCTCAAAGTTCTGGCTTGAAGCGAGCCTCCCACCTTGGCTTCCCAACGCATTGAGATTACATGCATGAGCCACCACGCCCAGCCTGTTTCTAGTTTTTCTAGGAAGAATTTGCTCCACCCCACCAAGCTTGATTTTGGGACCTCTCTCAGGGCACCCTGTGTGCCCCTCATTGTAACTCTAAGCAGACTGCACAGCCACTTTGCCATATGTGTTCTGCTACTCTGAGATCCAGGAAAACTGGGACTACTGTGTTCCCAGCACCCAGGAGGGGGCCAGCTTTCAATAAATGTTTGTTGAGTGGATGAATGAATGAAGAATGAATGGTCTCACAGCCCTGTGGTGTTGCCTAGTGGCTGCCGGCCTCTCTAACCCAACCAGGTACTGATACTCCAGCCATTCATGATAGGAGGAGGCAGGAGGATTTTCCCACATCTATAAACCTGCCCCCCAATATACTCACAGCAATCTCCGAATGTTCACCCCTCTATACTGTGGAAGATCGTCGCCTGTGTAAACGACATCCATCTGAAAGAAACAAGGCAGTGAAGGTCACAGAGCTAGAGTGTGAAAAGCCTCCTGTTCCCCTCCTCGGGGCAACCCCAGGCACCCTTCTGTGGAGCCCACGTAGGATCCCATAGGAAGAACCACCAACCCAGGAAGCTCCCTCTGCAGTAATGTGGGTCACGTGGCTAGATACTCTTAGAGGACCTCCTTTCAAGACTTAGGGAGAATGGGTGGGGGGGCTCATGAGAAGAAGAACTCAAATCACTAAGTTGGCATGCACCCCCCAATTCCCTCTCATGTGGGACATCAACCTGGGGTGTCTGGGCATGCCCTGGTCTTACCCGATTCTTGAAGACGTTAGTGAAATTCTGGTATGCTCGGGAGGATGAGTCATTCATCTGTTCTGTGAAATTTCTGTTAGTCACTTTCACTCTCACACCTAAAGTGGCATTGAGTTTTTCTGGGGTTTCTGTGGGAAAAGGCCATGGGATGTGTGAGACATCAGCCTCCCAATAATGTTCCCCAGGATTGGTACATTCTCTGCCTGTGGGTGTCTTGGAGGTGAGGAAAACTCAAGAGAAAGGTGGGGGTTGCTGAGACTTCTGTTCCCTGTCTCCAAAACCCTGAGGAGCCAGTGGCCAGGAAAGAAAGGAACAGATCTAAGTCCAGAGTTCCAGGAAGGGTCAGGACAGAGGCCCTCTGATGAGAGGGGCAGTGAGCTAAGCACTGTGGCTCACACCTGTAATCCCAGTGCACTGGGAGGCTGAGATGGGAAAATCGCTTGAGGTCAGGAGTTCAAGACCTGCCTGGGCAACACAGCGAGATACGGTCTCCACAAAAATCAAAAAGTTAACCAGGTATGGTGGTGCACACCTGTAGTCCCAGCTACTCGGGAGGCTGAGGCCAGAGGAGAACTTGAGCCCAGGAGTTCCAGGACACAGAGAGCTATGATAGCACCACTGTACTCCAGCCTAGGCCACAGAATAAGACCCTGTCTCAAAAGAAGTAGAGCTTCCTCAAACTAAAAATAGAGCTACCATACAATCCAGCAATCCCACTGCTGGGTATACACTCAAAAGAAAGGAAATCAGGGCTAGACACAGTGGCTCACGCCTGCAATTCCAGCACTTTGGGAAGCAGAGGCAGGCAGATCACCTGAGGTCAGGAGTTCAAGACCAGTCTGGCCAACATGGCAAAACCCTGCCTATATTAAAAATACAAAAATTAGTCGGGTCTGGTGGCCCATGCCTGTAATCTCAACTACTCAGGAGGCTGAGACAGGAGACTCGCTTGAACCCGGGAGGCGGAAGTTGCAGTGAGCCAAGATCGCAGCATTGCACTCCAGCCTGGGAGATAGAGCGAGACTCTGTCTCAAAATAAAATAAAAATAACTAAAATAGGTCTGGGTGCAGTGGCTCACGCCTGTAATCCCAGCACTTTAGGAGGGTGAAACAGGTGGATCACTTGAGGTCGGGAGTTTAAGACCAGCCTGGCCAACATGGTGAAACCCCATCTTTACCGAAAATACAAAAATCACCAGGTGTGGTGGTGGGCACCTATAATCCCAGCTACTTGGGAAGCTAAGGCGGGAGAATCGCTTGAACTCAGGAAGTGGAGGTTGCAGTGAGCCAAGATCGTGCCGCTGCACTGCAGCCTGGGCGACAGAGCGAGACTCCGTCTCAAAAAAGAAAGTAAAATAACTAAAATAGTACAATTGGATTGTTGGTTACATAAAGATTAAATGCTTGAGGGAATGGATACCCTATTCTCCATGCTGTGATCGTTACGTCATTGCATGCCTGTATCAAAACATCTCATGTATACTCATAAATATATACATCTACTATGTACCCACAAAAATTAAAAATTGAAAAAAATTTGACCCCTTGTATTTCTACCTTCTACCTCTGTCCCTGAAGGCAGAGGTAGAAGGTTCGTGCTCTCCCTGTGGTATTGCTGGGAAAAGCCACAGTCCTCCTCCACCTGCAGTGAGGCAGCGGCTGATCCTTCCAACACTGCCATGATGTTTTTAGGGGTCAAAGGGCCTGGAAAGAAATGCAGGTCTCAGAAAAGGTCATTACCTATAGGGAAGGATTCCAGAACGGACAAGCACTGATAACCAAAGTAGCCTTGGGGACAGTTGCATGGTTTTCCAGTCCAAAATTGTCCTTCCTGGCACAACTCTGTGGAGAGATAGAATCCACAGCAGTCACCGTGGAAGCCCAAAGGGCAAAACACGCACTCGCATTCCAGGTCCAGTCACTCAGCACCGCACAGAAGAGGAGGATGTGCCAGGGGGACAGTGCCAGGTGACTGCACAGCAATGAAGATGCCTCTGCTGCCACCCCCGTCCCCAGGAGAGAGTAAGAAAGGGAGGAGGAATAGCAGAGAGTAAGGAAACAAAAGATATAAGAGGTCCAGCTATGAAAAAATCACTCTTATGTATCAAAAGAGGACAATTCTACCCATGGGATGACAAGGGACAGCGAGGAGAAAGAGTTGGAAATGTGAACCAAAACTACAAGAGGCCAAAACAGACACGAATTCTCATGAAGACAGACAGAAGGAGGCCGGGTGCCGTGGCTCACGCCTATAATCCCAGCACTTTGGGAGGCCGAGGTGGTGGGCTTACGTGAGGTCAGGAGTTTGAGACCATCCTGGCCAACATGGTGAAACCCCGTCTCTACTAAAAATACAAAAATTAGCTGGACGTGGTGACGTGCGCCTGTAATCCCAGCTACTCAGGAGGATGAGGCAGGAGAATCACTTGAACGAGGAGGTGAAGTTTGCAGTGAGCTGAGATAGCACCACTGCACTCCAGCCTGGGCAACAGAGCAAGACTGAATCTCAAAGAAAAAAAGATACAGAGAGAAGGGGTTCATAGAAGGATGCACCAAAAAAACCACCCTGGGGTCATAGAGGAAGGAGAGATTGTCGTCATAGATGTGTGGGGACCAGTGAACAGCACATGAACACTGGAAGTGGTATCGAAACCAGAAACTGGAGAATCAGTAGACCCAGGTAAAGTGGAAGATGGATTAAAAAAAAGGGGGGCAGTTTTGAAATGGAGAAAGAAGAGTCATGAGCAGACCAGGAGAAGAAGCCAACTGTGGATGAAATTGAAAGAGCAGTACCTGGCACTAAGGTTTAGAGGCTTTCAGTAGACACAACTGTAGAAGTGAGGCTTGGCCTGGTGTGAAAGGTGGTAGATTCCTCAGGGAGGCCTGGTGTTGTGGTACTTCCAGGTAACATTGTCATTTCAGTTGAGCTTGAACTGACGGGTAAAGTTGTGGGTTGTTCACTGGTGCCTGAGCTTGTCGTGCTGGCAGGTGAGAGTGTTGACGGAGTTGAGTCTGAGCCTGGTTGGGTGTTGGAGATGGTGCATAGTTCACTGACACCTGAGCTTGTCATGCTGGCAGGTGAGAGTGTTGAGGGAGTTGAGCCTGGTTGGCTGTTGGAGGTGGTGGGTTGTACGCTGGTGCCTGAGCTTGTCATGCTGGCAGGTGAGAGTGTTGTGTCTGGTGAGCTGGGGCTACTGTAGAAGGTGGTAGATGCCTCACTGAGGCCTGATGTTGTGGTACTGCCACGTAACGTTTCAGTTGAGCGTGGGGTAACATAGAAGCTGGTAGATTCTCCAGTGTGGCCTGAGGTTATGGAGCTGGCAGGAAAGTGTGTTGTTTGAGTTGATCCTGGGCTGCTGTGGTAGGTGGTAGATGCTTCAACAAGGGCTGATGTGGTGGGAGAAGGTGAAGGTGTAATGTGAGTTGAAGCTGGCTGGCTCTGGATGGTGCTAGAGTTGTCCTGAGAACCAGGGATTGTGGAGCTGGCAGGGGACAGTGCTGTGTGTGTTAAGCCACTGCTGCTGTGGACGGGTGTAGATGGTTCAACAAGGTCTGAGGTTGTGGTGCTGTCAGGTAAGAGGGTTGCTTCAGTGGAAACAACACTGACAGTTGTAGATTCCTGACTGAGGTCTGTGGTTGTGAGAGTATCAGGAAATACTGCTGTGTGAATCCAGCCTCGGGTTTTGGGGAAGACTGTAGATTCCCCAGTGAGACCGGAGGTGGTGGTACCCCCAGTAAACACTGTTATTTCCGTTGAGCCTGGCCCGCTGTGGAGGGTTGTAGATTTTTGACTAATGGATGAGGCTGTGGTGCTGTCAGGGAACACTGTTGTGTGCGTTGACCCTGGTCGGCTGTGGGAGGTGGGGGATTCTTCACTGATGCCTGAGCTTGTCTCGCTGGCAGGTGAGAGTGTTGTGTCTGGTGACCTGCGGCTACTGTAGAAGGCGGTAGAGTTCTCACTGAGGCCTGGTGTTGTGGTGCTGCCAGGGAGCAGTGTTGTGTCAGTGGAGCCTGGACTGATGGGTGAGGTTGTAGATCCTCCAAAGCCTGAGGTTGTGGAGAGGGCAGGTGAGGGTGTTGTTCCAGTTGTGTCTGGGCTGCTGTGGGAAGCCGTTGATTCCTCACTACAGCCTGGGGTTGTGGAGCTGGCAGGGAAGTGTGTTGGAGTTGAGCCTGGGCTGCTGTGGTAGGTTGTAGATTCTTCAACAGAGGCTGATGTAGTTCTTAAAGGTGTAGGCATTGTGTGAGTTGAAGCTGGTTGGCTCTGGATGGTGGTAGAGTTGTCCTGACAACCAGGGGCTGTGGAGCTGGCAGGGGTCAGTGCTGTGTGTGATGAGCCCCTGCTACTGTGGACGAGTATAGATGGTTCAACAAGGTCTGAGGTTGTGGTGCTGTCAGGTAAGAGTGTCGTGTGAGTGGAGCCTGGGCTGCTGCGGGAAGCTGTAGGTTCCTGACTGAGGTCCGTGGTTGTGAGGGTGGCAGGTAACACCGTTTGGACGGAGGCTGGACTGCCAGGGAAGGGTGTAGATTGTTCAGTGATGCCCGAGGCAGTGGTGTCCTCATTGAACAGTGGTGTTTGAGTTGAGGCTGGCCAGATGTGGAAGGTTTTAGATGCAAGACCTATGGTTGTGCTGCTTTTAGGTAAATTTGTGGTAGGAGTTGTTTTGCGGATGCTGTTATTGCCAAATCCTTCTGTGGGGACAGTTTTTGGAAACATAACCATTAACACATTTGTTTCTGCTTCATTTTCTATGGTGTCAATGGTCGCCACGGTCAAGGACTCAACTAATGTCGATGCGGAAGAACTTTCACCCCCTCGGCCATCCTTGTCGCCTGAGGCCACTGCAGATTTGGATAAAGCAGAGGCCCCCATAGTTTCAGTGGACCTGTTTGTAAATAGTTGCTTTCTGTTCTGAGACAGTGCAGATGGCGGACAGCTTGCCAGGGGTTGAAGGGGGCGACTGCCTGCTTCCATCCTCCCTGATAGTGGGCAATCTGGCATTGCTTGAGGTATTAGAATGTGTATTGTAAGATGAAAGTGTGCGTTTCAAGCCCTCTGAGATGGTTGCGGAGACAATGGGTTTTACAGTAGTAAATGTGGCTGACACCCCATAGCCACTAAAAAGGGTAAAAGAGTCACTTGAACTGTATGTGGCTGCAGAACTTGTATTATCTTCAATACGGATGGTTCCTGTTGAGCCTGTGAGTTGAGAGAAACCAGAGATGGTGTTATGATTTATGGCTGCCCTCCTTAAGTTTGATGGCAGTCAAGCCTGACACACACGGGCTGGATGATACCTGGTCAGCCCATGATATTGAAGCTCAAGTCTCCCTTTCAGGGGCATAGGTAGGGTCAGGTGAGCCTGTAGATTTGAACAAATTTCACTGATGGTGTAGACTAGCAGTCCCCAACCTTTCTGGCACCAGGGACTGATTTCCGGGAAGACGATTTTTCTGAGGACTGGGGCTGGGGGCTGTTGTGGGGATGGTTTCAGGATGATTCAAGCACGTTGCATTACCATTGATTTTCATAAGGAGGGTGCGGCCTACAGCCCTCGCAGTCCCAGTTCACAGTAGGGTTCAGGCTCCTAGAAGAATCAAATGCCGCCGCTGATCGAACAGGAGGCAGAGCTCAGCTTCGCTGGCCAGCTGCTCGCTTCTTGCTGTGCCGCCCTGTTCCTAACAGGTCACGGACCAGTTCGTGGATTAGGGACCCCTGGTGTAGACCCTTGTGTCTTCTATGGTATATAACCGTTTGGCTAGTGGGCAAGGTGTCGATAGATAATTTTCTAAATCTTGACTGTGATTTGTAACGTGCATCGTTAGGGCCAGGTACAGTGGCTCACACCTGTAATCCTAGCACTTTGGAGGCTGAGGCAGGCAGATCACTGGAGGTCAGCGTTTGAGACCAGCCTGGCCAACATGGTGAAACCCTGTCTCTACTAAAAATACAAAAAAACTAGCCAGGCGTGGTGGTGCACACCTGTAATCCCAGCTACCTGGGAGGGTAGGACTCTAGAATTGCTTGAACCTGGGAGGTGGAGGTTGCAGTGAGCCAAGATCGTGCCATTGCACTCCAGCCAGGGCAACAAGAGCAAGACTCCATCTTAAAAAGAAGAAAAAAAAAATTTTTCTTGCTAATAGGCACGCCTATCTCTGAGGAGCTACCCCTTACTGGCTTGGTCTGGATCTTGCAGGCTATGGAATCTATTTACTCACTTTTTAACCTTACTATTTTTTTTTTTTTTTTTTTTTAGACAGAGTATCACTTTGTCACCTAGGCTGGAGTGCAGTGGTGTGATCCCGGCTCACTGCAACCTCTGCCTCCCAGGTTCAAGCAATTCTCTGCCTTAGCCTCCTCAGTAGCTGGGATTACAGGCACCCACCACCGTGCCTGGCTAACTTTTGTATTTTTAGTAAAGATGGTGTTTCACCATGTTGGTCAGGCTGGTCTCAAACTCCTGACCTCATGATCCACCCACCTTGGCCTCCCAAAGTGCTGGGATTACAGGCATGAGCGCCCATGCCCGGCCAGAGAAAAAGTATCTTTAACACAACCCCGTATGATAATCAGCTCATGACAGCTCACGCATAAGGACTGCATATCAGGCCTATACTTCAGATTATGGGATGGAGGTGATGCACAAGCACACAAGGGCCAAAGTGACTAAGTGACACACCTATCAATCAAAAGGCAGCTGCTGGCTCAAGATTGGGGGCCTTAGAAAGAGAAGAAGAAAAAAAAACATAAAAAGAGGCAAAATGGCCAGGCATGGTGGCTCACACCTGCAATCCCAACACTTTGGGATGCCAAGGCAGGAGGATCACCTAAGGTGAGGAGTTTGAGGACAGCCTGGCCAACATGGTGAAACCCCATTTCTACTAAAAATACAAAAATTAGCCGGCTGTGGTGGAGCACACCTGTAATCCCAGCTACTCAGGAGGCTGAGGCAGGAGAATCGCTTGAACCCAGGAGGCGGAGGTTGCAGTGAGCCAAGATCATGCCACTGCACTCTAGCCTGAGTGACAGAGCAAGACTCTGTCTCAAAAAAAAAAAAAAAAAAAAGACGCAAAGTACACCAAACTGATGCTGATATCACCTCACAGAGATCAGCCCGCTCTCCGCTCTTTGAGAGCGAATACCACACATGATAAACTTCTGCTGCTTACTTTGCTATTTGTATATGTCACATCCAATTCTTTCTTTGGGACACCAAGAGCTTGGCACCCTCTGGTAACACTGAGATCAAAGGCAAATGTGCCCCCCACCCCTCACAGGGGCTCCTAGACCCTCAGTACAATGAGAAGACAGCAGAGGCCCCTTTGAGGGCAGGGCAGGGCTCAATGCAGCTGGGTGGACTCTTCTGCCTCTCATCAAGGAAGGCTTCCAGGAGGAGGTGATACTTGACCTGTCGTTTTTTTCCTTCTTTTAAAAAAAGGAGTCTCTTGGGTTTACTCGTAAATTTTACTGGAATTTTTAAGTTATAAAAGTGAATGTGTCTGTTGTCACCAAACAATGAAAAGGCATATAAAGGTAGTTTATGGTCATCTCCATAACTGACTCACAAAATATGAACAGGGGTGGGGAGAGCTGGCATTTATTGGGTACGGATCAGATTCCCGTACTCACTCTATCACTTAACTAGAACTCAGTGATTCAGGAACTGCCTGGGAATGCCTTTGCCCTTGTAGGCTGTGGAGTCCGTGAGGGTAGAGAACATTTCTGCCCTGTTCAGCTGGCCCTGTAGAGGCTCAATGAGACTTACCTCAGTGAACGAGTCAGTGAATGCTGGAAAGTCAAAAGGAGGCTTTCTCTTGGTCCCCGAATATAAACATCACAAACAACCTGCAAGGTGGATGTGGCTATTTTTTTTTTAGGAGTCTCACTCTGTCGCCCAGGCTGGAGTGCAGTGGCACGATCTCAGCTCACGGCAACCTCCACCTCCTGGGTTCAAGCAATTCTAGTGCTTGAACCCAGGTAGCTGGGATTACAGGTGTGCGTCACCAAGCCCAGCTAGTTTTTTTGTATTTTTAGTAGAGATGGGGTTTCTCCTGCCTCACCCTCCCAAGTAGCTGGGATTACAGGTGCCTGCCACCATACCAGGCTAATTTTTATATTTTTAGTAGAGACAAGGTTTTGCCATGTTGGCCAGGCTGGTCTTGAACTCCTGACCTCAGATGATCCACCCACCTCAGCCTCCCAAAGTGCTGGGATTACAGGCGTGAGCCACCGTGCCCAGTCACTATTTCTATTTTACATAGGAATCAAGGTTCTAAGCATAAATAATTTCCAAGGTCACTCAGATTATAACATAGAATTCAAGCACATTCTAAAGATGGCTTTTGACCAGGGATGGTGGCTCATACCTGTAATCCCAGCATTTTGGGAGGGGCCAAGGTGGGAAGATTATTTGAGGCCAGGAGTTCAAAAAAACATTTAAATATTAGCCGGGTATGGTACATGCACCTGTAGTCATGTCCTGAGTCCAGCTGCTCAGGAGGTTGAGGCAGACAATCACTTGAGCCCAGGAGTTCAAGGCTGCAGTAAGCTATGATTCCATCACTGCACTCCAGCTTGGGCAACAGAGTAAGATCCTATTTCAAACAAAACAAAAATGGCCAGGTATAGCGGCTCATGCCTGTAATCCCAACACTTTGGGGGGCCAAGGTGGAAGGATTGCTTGAACCCAGGAGTTTGAGATCAGCCTGGGCAATATAATGAGACCCCATCTCAAGAAAAAATTAGCCAGGCATGGTGCTGTGCCCCTATAGTCTCAGCTACTTGGAAGCTGAGGCAGGAGGATCACTGGAGCCCAGAAATTCAGGGTTGTAGTGAGCTATGATTGGGCCACTGCACTCCAGCCTGGGCAACAGAGCAAGACCCTGTTTCTAAAAAAAAAAAAAAAAAAAGAAAGGAAGGAAGGAAGGGAGGGAGGGAAGGAGGGAGGGAGGATGGGAGGAAAGAAAGATGACTTTTACTTTTAGTCCAAAAAAAGGGTTAGAGGAATAAAGAGGAAGAAGGGGAAGGTTTGAGGGTGGGGGAACAGCATGTGTGGGGGCCCAGAGGTGAGTAAAACTGCTGACTGTGTGTTTGGGGTGAGGGAAGACACTAAGACAGAGGGCAGCAAGGAAAATGGGTGTGAATCCAGCCTAGAAATGGGGTTTGGACTTGACTTGGTTCAGTCCATGATCCCAACCGTGCCTTAGAAGCTGTGCCCTGGAGGCTCAGCGCGATGGCTCACGCCTGTAACCCCAGCACTTTGGGAGGCTGTGGTGGGCAGATCACCTGAGGTCAGGAGTTCGAGATCAGCCTGGCCAACATGGTAAAACCTCGTCTCTACTAAAATTACAAAAATTAGCCAGGTGTGGTGGTGGACACCTGTAGTCTCAGCTACTCGGGAGGCTGAGGCAGGAGAATCACCTGAACCTGGGAGGCAGAGGTTGCAGTGAGCTGAGATCGCACCACTGCATTCCAGTCTGGGCAATAGAGTGAGACTCCATCTCAGAAAGAAAAAAGAAGAGAAAGAAGAAGAAGGAGAAGGAGAAGGAGCAGCTGTGCCTGGAGGACAGAGGCTGACGAGGCCACGACAGTGACATGGAGGGCCACCGAGAGACCCAGAGAAGGCAGGGACACTCTGTGGAATGCAGGGGACCGTTCTGAACATGACCTGCTCTCATTTGCCTCTGCTCCTGGATTCATACCATTTTCTCTGATGTGTTACCGTTCAGTTTGTCCTTAACCACTCACATGTCCACGACAGGTCACACCACGCTTGAGCTCCCAGTGACTGACTCCCCATCCATCTCATCCAGCTGCCCTCCCTCTTTCTGAAATCTCACATTCAGTTCCGAGGACACCGTCACCTCCTGACGCTCCTGCTCCCCACTTTCTACAGCCCTTGGCTGCTCACTAACTGAGACCCCCCAGGTTAAAGGCTTTGGCTCTGCCACCCGCATCGTCCCCCGGGCTAGTAAACTCCACCAAGCCAAGGCTCTTTACCCGCTGCAGGAGGGACAAGGGAACAGTGCTCTGGGTGAAGAGATTCAGACCCCTCCCAGCCTGGGATGCTGGTGGCAATTGTGTCCCCAAAAGATGTCACAGAGCAGGTGGGGCGGTCCTTCCCCAGGTCAACCTCCAGGGTCAGGGTGCTCCACAAGGAAACAGGGCAAAGGAAAACTGAGCTTCTTCTCCCAAGAGACTCAAATGGCCAACAAGCCCAGGAGAAGGAAAAAGGAAATAAATGTCACCAGGAAGCAAAGAAACCCAAAACATAGCAAGAGACTATTTCTTCTTCATCTATCAAATTGCACCCATTATGATGACGGATGACTATAATAGCTGGCGTTGGTTGGGGTCTTTTCATGTGATGTTGACTTGGCATCATAGTTCCAAGGGATAATTTGAAAATATGCACCAGGGACCACAGGAAGAGTCATGCCTTTTCTTCTTTCTTCTTCTTTTTTTTTTTTTTTTTTAGACAGAGTTTTGCTCGTGTTGCCCAAGCTAGAGTGCAATGGTACAATCTCCGCTCACTGCAACCTCCACCTCCCGGGTTCAAGTGATTCTCCTGCCTCAGCCTCCTGAGTAGCTGGGATTACAGGCATGTGCCACCACACCCAGCTAATTTTGTATTTTTAGTAGAGATGATGTTTCTACATGTTGGTCAGGCTAGTCTCAAACGCCCGACCTCAAGTGATCCTCCTGCCTCGGCCTCCCAAAGTGCAGGGATTACAAGCGTGAGCCAGTTTGCCAAGCCAGTCATACCATTTTTTTAGGAGTTGGGCACCTCATTCTGTCACCCAGGCTGGAGTGCAGTGACACAACCTGAGCTCACTGCAGCCTCAAACTCCTGGGCTCAGGTGATCCTCCCACCTCAGCCTCCAGAGTACCTCAGACCATAGGCCCCACCACACCCAGCTAATTTTTTATGTTTTGTAGAGATGGGGTCTCCCTTTATTGCCCAGGCTAGTCTCAAACTCCCAGCCTCCAGTGATTGTCCCACCTCAGCCTCCCAAAGCACTGGAATTACAGGCCTGAGCCACCACACCCAGCTGGTGATATCATTTTAACGATGCCATTTCTAGTTACTCATCTTAAAACAATCTGATGCAGATATAAAATAAAACCTATACAAGAATGTTTATTGCCTCGTTACTTATTATAGTGAAAAACTGAGGTAGGCATGTCCCAGAATAGACAAATAGGGGACTGGTTATATGGCTGTGGTATTCCACAGAAGAAAATAGTAATCAGCCATTAAAATATAAACCATCCATAGAATAAATCTGAATACATAGAAATAAAATGTTAACAATGTTTATCTGACTGTTAAGATGAAGGGGGATTTTTTTAGGCTGAGCATAGTGGCTCATGCCTGTCATCCCAGCACTTTCAGAGGTGGAGGCAGTGGATCATCTGAGGTCAGCAGTTCAAGACCAGCCTTGGAAACATGGTGAAACCCTGTCTCTAATAAAATACAAAAATTAGCTAATTTTTAATGAGTCAGAGATCAGAGTGATGATATAAGAAGCCAAGAACACCAGGAGTCACCAGGAGCTAGAAAATACTGGCCGGGCATGGTGGCTCACACTTGTAATCCCAGCACTTTGGGAGGCCAAGAAGGGTGGATCACCTGAGGTCAGGAGTTCAAGACCAGCCTGGCCAACATGGTGAAACCCTGTCTCACCATGGGTGGATCACTTGAGCCCAGGAGTTCGACATTAGCCTGGACAGCATAGCAAGACCTATCTCTACAAGAAGAAAAAGATACAAAAATTAGCCAGTCTCATAACCTGGCCTCTAAATAAAGAAAGAAACAGTTTTTAAGGAAGGAAGAAGCTAGAAAAGGCAAGGCATACCTTCCCCTCGAGCTGTTGAAAGGAGTGTGGCACTCATGATAAGCTTGACTTCAAACTTCTGGCCTCCACAACAGTAAGAGAATAAATTTCTGTTGCTTGAAGCCACACAATGTTAATTTCTTGTGGCAGACTTAGGGAATGCATACACAGAGGCATCCCGGATTACAGCAAGGAGTAAAGAATGGGGACCCTGGAGCTGGAAGGCTTAGGTTCAAATCCTGGCTCCTCCGACTGATAAATGGGTGGCCTTGAGCAAATTTTTTTTTTTTTTTGAGATGAAGTCTCACCCTGTCACCCAGGCTAGAGTGCAGTGGCACAATCTTGGCTCACTGCAACCTCCACCTCTGGGGCTCAAGCAATTCTCCTGCCTCAGCCTTTTGAACCTGCCACCATTCCTGGCTAATTTTTGTGTTTTAAGTAGAGCTGAGGTTTCACCATGTTGGCCAGGCTGGTCTTGAACTTCTGGCCTCACGTGATCTGCCCACCTTGGCCTCCCAAAGTGTTGGGATTACAGGCGTAAGACACTGTGCCCGCCAAGCAAATCATTTATCATGTCTGTGCTTCTGTTTCCCGGTGTATAAACACCCAAAATCAAGCCGGTTGTGGTGGCTCACGCCTGTAATCCCAGCACTTTGGGAGGCAGAGGCAGGTGAATCACGAGGTCAAGAGATTGAGACCATCCTGGCCAACATAGTGAAACCCCGTCTCTACTAAAATACAAAAATTAGCTGGGCGTGGTGAAGCTCACCCGTAGTCCCAGCTACTTGGGAGACCAAGGCAGGAAAATTGCTTGAAGCTGGGAGGCAGAGGTTGCAGTGAGCCAAGATCGCACCACTGCACTCCAGCCTGGTGCCTGGCAAAAGAGCAAGACTGTCTCAAAAAACAAAAACAAAAATAAAAAAAAATCCAGCTGCATCCATGTTGAAATTAAAAGCAGAAGGAAATTAAACAACAAAAAAAAGTAACACAACCTTCTTCTTAGGAATGTTGGAATATTTTGAAGGTTAAATGAGATAATATTTGGAAAAGTGTCTAGCCCATAGTCATCAACATCCCACGAAAGTAAATAAATAAATAGATAGATAAATAAAAGTGTCTAGCACATAGCAAGGCTTCAAGGAATATTTGCCATTTTTAATACATTTATTTTTTCTTTTTCTTTTTAAGAGGTAATGTCCTGAGCTGTCACCCAGGCTGGAGTGCAGTGGTACAATCCTAGCTCACTGCAGCCTGGAATTGCTACATTCACGAGACCCTCTCCCCTCAGCCTCCTGAGTAGCGGGGATTATAGGGACACACCACCACACCCAGCTAATTTTTTATTTAAAAAATATTTTTGCCTAGGCTAGTCTCGAACTCCTGGCCTCAAGCGATCCTCGAACCTCGGTCCCCCAAAGTGCTGGGGTTACAGGCATGAGTAAGCCACCACGCCTGGCCCATTTTTAATATTAATATGATACCCAGACTATCAGGTCTCTGTTGGCTTCTCCAACTGGGGTGTGGGAGTCCTTGGGCCTTCCCACACCCCAGTGAGTGGCGGGTGACCCCAGATCATCCCAGCACCACCCCAAGATTTGATCTTACCCAGGAAATCTGATTACCAATAGCCTAATTCTCTCTCTAGCTGCGTGTGGCTTTGTCAGTTCTGACTTCGTCTAAGGCCTTCGAGCATCTGTTAATACAATACTTCCTTCCTGTACTACTTCTCAACCACCACCGAACTCAAATGCTGCCTCTCCTGGTACCCTCATGGACCCCCTCTGTGCCCCTCCAGCCCTGGGCCCCCTCTTGTAGCTCTAGCAGCAGAATGGGCTGTGGCCGTTTTTGCCCCAATCCCATCTCACTAGCTCTGCTATAAACTGTTTATTCACCTTGCCTCATCAGAACACCTGCCCACCAGACTTTGGTGTTTGCTGAATGAGTACGTTTATTACTCTCTGTGTAAAACAGCACTCCTCGTACTTGCTTTAAATTTTACATCACTCGAGTCTCAAAGGTTGCCCCTTTGTCTATTGTGAACAAATCTGTTCTCACCTCCACCGCACTCTTCCCAGTTTTATAGATGTTAATCATTTCCACCTCCAGCTTCACCTTTCTAGGCTAAAGAGCGCTGACCCCTTCAGACCCCTGCCCCTGCCCCACCAGGGCAACACTTGGTCCGTCTCCCCCGTGTCATCCCCTCCCGACCCTTACTAGGAACACTTTGGAACTTCATGTACCCAAAACAGGACACCGGTTCCAGTTCTCATGTGGATGCATTTTTCTGGCATTTTCTGGTCTTTGCGCCCTCTGCAGCACTTGGAGAAGGTAGAGTTTTTAGACTGTGTCCTATTCCTGGAGCCCCAGGCCACCAGGACAGCTCCTCCCAGAAACCCCATGGTCACCCCAAACTCAACAGGCCCAACTGGAGACCCCTGTCATCCGCCAAAAAGAGGGTCCTGTCCTCCCACTCAATACGGCTTCCCGGACTGTCCATCTGCTATTCCAGGGTGGCTCTCGGTGCCTCTCAAGAGGCCTCTCTCAAATGAAGATGGTAGAAATAAAAACCATAATATCAGAGATGAAGAGTTCTTTTCAAAAATTTTAATTTATTATTATTATTATTATTTGAGACAAGGTCCCTCTCTGTTGCCCAGGCTGGAATGCAGTGGCACAATCACAGCTTCCTGCAGCCTTGACCTCCTGAACCCAAGCAGTCCTCCTATCTCAGCCTCCCAAGTAGCTGGGACTACA
>CAUYLG010054898.1:0-23599 GCA_963573385.1 Cacajao melanocephalus
CCCGCATAGCCAAGTCAATTCTAAGCAAAAAGAACAAAGCTGGAGGTATCACACTACCTGACTTCAAACTATACTACAAGGCTACATTAATCAAAACAGCATGGTATTGGTACCAAAACAGAGATATAGACCAATGGAACAGAACAGAGGCCTTGGAGGCAACTCTACCGCACATTTACAACCACCTGATCTTTGACAAACCTGACAAAAACAAGCAATGGGGAAAGGATTTCCTGTTTAATAAATGGTGTTGGGAAAACTGGCTAGCCATGTTCAGAAAGCAGAAACTAGACCCCTTCCTGACACCTTACACTAAAATTAACTCCAGATGAATTAAAGCCTTAAACATAAGACCTAACACTATAAAAACTTTAGAAGAAAACCTAGGCAAAACCATTCAGGACATAGGCATAGGCAAAGACTTCATGACTAAATCACCAAAATCATTGGCAACAGAAGCCAAAATAGACCAATGGGATCTAATTAAACTCCAGAGATTCTGCACAACAAAAGAAACAATCATTAGAGTGAACCAGCAACCAACAGAATGGGAAAAAAATTTTGCAATCTACCCATCTGACAAAGGACTTATATCCAAAATCTACAAAGAACTAAAACAGATTTACAAGAAAAAAACAAACAAACTCATTCAAAATGGGCAAAGGATTTGAACAGATACTTTTCAAAAGAAGACATATACGAAGCCAACAAACATGAAAAAATGCCCATCATCACTGGTCATTAGAGAAATGCAAATCAAAACTACATTGAGATACCATCTCACACCAGTTAGAATGGTGATCATTAAAAAATCTGGAGACCATGGATGCTGGAGAGGATTTGGAGAAATAAGAACACTTTTACACTGTTGGTGGGAGTGTAAATTAGTTCAACCATTGTGGAAGACAGTGTGGCGATTCCTCAAGGACCTAGAAATAGAAATGCCATTTGACCCAGCAATCTCATTACTGGGTATATATCCAAAGGATTACAAATCATTCTATTATAAGGACACATGCACACGTATGTTCATTGTGGCACTGTTTACAATAGCAAAGACTTGGAACCAACCCATATGCCCATCAATGATAGACTGGATAGGGAAAATGTGTCACATATACACCATGAAATACTATGCAGCCATAAAAAATGATGAGTTCGTGTCCTTTGTAGGGACATGGATGAACCTGGAAACCATCATTCTCAGCAAACTGACACAGGAACAGAGAGTCAAGTACTGCACGTTCTCACTCATAGACGGGTGTTGAACACTGAGAACACATGGACACAGGGAGGGGAGCATCACACACTGATGTCTGTGGAGAGGGGGACTAGGAGAGGGACAGTAGGGGGTGGGGAGCTGGGGAGGAATAACATGGGGAGAAATGCCAGATATAGGTGATGAGATGAAAACGGTGGCAGCAAACCACATTGCCATTATGTACCTATGCAACAATCCTGCATGTTCTTTACATGCACCCCAGAATCTAAAATGCAATAAAATATATATATACATACATATATATCTATATATGTAAGTTGAAGGAAATATATTAAAACAAGATATAAGTTGGAGTAGACCTTTTTATATTAAAATATACTGTTATATAGACCTCCTAGGGGCACACATTAATATATACACCTTCTATATGTGTACATGTATATGTAAACATAATACATATAGCAGTGAATACATTAGTCTGGATTTTTTTTAGACATTGTCTTTTTTTACACATTGTCTGGCAACATTTTCCAGTAGAATATGTTGCAGTGATGGAAATGTTCTTTAAATCTATGCTGTCCAATATGGTAGGCAATAGCCGCATGTGTCTGTTGAGCACTTGAATTGTGGCTAATGTGAATGAGAAATTAAATTCTTAATTCTGATTTTAACTAATTCAAGTTCAAGTAGCCCTATGTCTAGTGGCTACCATAGTGTGTACTAAACAGTGCAATTTTAGAGCTACAAGATAGATAAAATTTAGTAGTGGATACATTAGTCTGGATTTTTTCCCCAATGTCATTAATATTTTTTCTATCATCAGTTAGAGTCTTTAAAAGTACTTTGTCATACACTTCTCCCTTTGGAGCAAGAAATCATGTAAAAAGTTCATCCTGATGTACTGCAAAGCATAAAAGAACTCCATTTAGTCTTTACTTTGGTGGAATTTTGGTTCATCAGTTTTGGTATATCAAAAATCTTTATTGTAATCACAGATATACTAGAGACCCATAGATACCAAAACAGTTGTCCCTTTCTGGTACAAAAACATAAGAGACCAGAAAGGCAGCAGGTCATACATGGGCATCCTCACTAACCTTGGTCTGTAAGGTACACGATCAAAGGGCTTTTGCGCAGTCAGTAACCTGGTAAATATGAATGAGAAAGCAAAGAACCTTAGTTCTCCCACTTGAAAAACTGTGAGGACTCCATGTAACTTTTCATTTATCTGTGGAATCTTTTCCCCCTGTGTCTCTGGTAAGCAGTGTCCACCTGAATTAGGTGGATCTCATTCGCACCTCTGCATTATCATACCGCTTTTTCTTCTATATTTTTATGTATTCACCTTCCCAACCATATTTCTCTGCTCCTGTCTTCCACCTTTACCCTGGAATGCCATTTCTATTTCTAAAGGAAGTGTTGAGCTAGATCTTGACGGGTAGGATAATTTGGATTAGAGATGAGTAAGGGAAAAAAATGACTCAAACCTGGTGTGATGTAATTACCATCCTCCTTCAGAGAAGTTATTATTATGCCTGATAATCTGCCTGGGGGTTGTTCTGATAAACCTATATATATATATATTTTAAAAATTGGTGATATTATTTACTGACTAGTCAGTTATATATCTATCAGCAGTCTAAATATCTTTAAACAAACATTCTTTTTCATTTTGTACTCATTCTAACAATGATTTCTTTTTCCAATCAGTCTATTTTCCTGTGTCTCTACTAAGAGTTAAATATTTCACTTGTCTGAGTTAGAGGCCTAGTCTCTTGCATCAAACTTAAACCTTTGAAATAATGAATTTGCTATATACTTTTTCCTTAAGAATTTGGAGGCACTACCAAGATGGCTAAAGTCACTATCGTGGTACTCACCAGAGTGAAGCAACGGCAGCTCTGAGTCAAGTACACCATACCAAGAATGACACTGAAAGCTTCAGATCTCCTTGGCTTTACTATTCTGCAGCTACTACCATTGACTGTTTTGATGAGATGTAGAAATTTGGCTCAATTTTAGAGCTTTTGCTTTTCAAAATCTGATGGTGAAAACTTTTAGAGCAAGTTTGGAGCTAGAGTACTGGGTGTTCTCATGCTTTGGACAGTTACAATGTATTTCCCCATGCCTGCTTCTCCCACAAATGCCTGGAAATGTCATTTGATGTCCGAAGGATGTCACAAGACTGGAGGAAAGGAGAATTGGGTGTGGTACCATAGGCTTTCGGTCAGCAATTATATTACTAGGGGCTGACAAAAGCCCCTAGAAAAGATATAGTGGGAAAACAATCGATTATTTTAATTGGTTGCAGAAAGTTATTTTGTGTTTCTTCCATAGAGATTTTGCGTCTTATTTTTATTTTTCTTTTAGCTAAAATTGTGTAATTTGATCAGCAATTTTTTTCACACGTTGGCCTATGTCTATAAACAATCATTTATAATTCTTTGTGTTTGTGGTCAGAGATATTCTAGATATACAACTGCCTGTTTGCTTAAAATATCTCTGGAAACTTAAAGGTAATTGATCGCAGGAATTGGTCATTTGTGTGTAGCATGAGAACATGGGTTCAAACAGACATATCCATCTTGAGATGAAGAAGGAAAGGAAAATCTGTTCAAGTAATATCACCAAAATATGCTATATTCTTCTGTGACATTAAAGAGAAAAACAGTTTCCTGTGCTGGGCATAGTTATTGAGGGATTGGCTAGAATAGGCAAAGAGATAGAACCAACTCTGGAGATATAAATAATATCATCAAAGGCAAACTATTTTGTTACTTAAGGTTGCAGGTTGGGTTCTTCTAGATGTAGACTTTGAGATAGAGCTTAGCATGCATAATATTTATGAAGGGATCGATATCTGTGGGAGGTAAGAGGTTCAAAAAGGCATGGGCAGAAAGAGAAGGCCCAGCTGCAGTGCCAGCCTAACAAAGGTTTGCACAACCCTATGGGGGCACTCTGTAGTCAAAATAGCCCTTCAGAGTTGTTTCTTGTTGGGTAGAGATGTCTGGACATTTCTACCTCCACTTGGATCAGGGCAGTAGGGGAAATTTTGTGACTATCTTTGGCTGACACATCTTTGACATCTCTCCCAGAAGCTGAGGCAAATCTTTCCCTGAGGTAGGATCTAGGCAGAGCATAAAGGGATCTCCCTCCTTAGTCACACATTTTTGCAGAACCAAATCTAATCTGGAGGGAAATTAACAATGTTGTTAATTTATCGTATTTAATGGAGCTCATATTGTAATTGGTCTAGGAACTAAGTTCATATAATTTTAGTATAAATAGTCTCAAGAATGCATAGACAAAAAGGAAGAAACAAAAAACTGTGCCTAAAAGGGGACAATTAAAGTTTTAGATATATGGGTGAACTTTAGCTTACTATGATAAGAAACAAAGAAATGAACATTGGTACAAGGCCGGTTTTAAGAAACTATTCTAAATGATGACTTTAAAGCAAAATTAAAATAGTTTTAATATTATCTGATAAGTAAATGAGAGGATTATAAAAGTTCTTTTTTTACTTTTAGTTACATTAAATCATGTACAAATTAAAGTGTTTTGTTAGATTTATTTTAAAAGATAGTTACATGTTTTCTTTCTTATTTTATCATAGTATAGAATATAATATAAGCTATTATATATATGTAATACTTGATTTTATTTTCTTAAGAAAGTCTGGTTAACTGGAACTTTTCTATACTTGTCTTACGGGGTCAGATAAATAATCATTACTGATACAAAAATTTTAGGAATATGTAAATTTAAACATGGATGTTCAACTAAATTGATTACAATAACTAATCTCTTTATAATTTTTTGCTATTGTTGTTCTTGTAAACTCCAAGCACAGTTTCAAATTATGTGAACCCAAGAATTACTTAACTTGCACCAGGTGAAATTTCAGGGTGTTATAATTTCCTGTGAAGTTATTTTTTAATACAAACAGTGACTATACTGTTATTTAATTAACTTATAGCTAGTTAAGGATCTTGAAATTAGTATTTATTTATTTATTTAGAGACAGAGTTCTCTCTCTGTTGCCCAGGCTGGAGTATAGTGGCGCAATCTCAGCTTGCTTCAACCTCCGCCTCCAGAGTTCAAGCAGTTCTCCTGCCTCAGCCTCCCAAGTAGCTAGGACTACAGGCATGTGCTACCACACTTGGCTAATTTTTGTATTTTTAGTAGAGACAAGATTTTGCCGTGTTGGCCAAGCTGGTCTCAAACTCCTGACCTCAGGTGATCCACCTGCCTTGGCCTCCCAAATTGGTGGGATTACAGGTGTGAGCCACCACACCTGGCCAGCAATTATAAAGTCTTTTATAAGTATTATATTGGTGTCATTAATAAATTCTCTTAGGTTATCTGGAAAATTGTTAAAGAAATCAAAGTGAATGAAGATGAAAAGAACAAAAGCAATTGTTCACCAAACAGTAATTTTTCACTTAGGTATTCTCATTTATATTTAAATACAGTTGACACTATAGAAAAAAATCATTTTCTTATATGTTTAGAAAAGTTAAAAGCTACAGCTTAAAATTTCAAATTAATTTATAATCTGTCATTTTTAGTGTGATTGCATATGTATTTTTATTGACAAATTTTATGTTTAAGTGAGAAAAAACACTGGTAGCTCAGAAGACAAAATAAAAGGGTCTTTAGAGTAATGACTGTTCTAAATGTGAGACAATAAAGTTATTATTTGCTTTCAGCATATATTACCCAGATGGCAAATGATTTTTGCCTCACCCACCCTGACTGTGCATTCTCAAAAAAGTCTGTTAATTTTTATGTTTCTATCTACTTTTGGGAATTCTATGACTAGAGACAACTCTAAGCAAAGTGACATAAAGAACTAAATTCCTGAATGCTTATTATGAAACAATTCTGTTATGGTTGCTATATGGTGTTGCTATGCCCTAGAAGTTTCTTATCCTCACATTGTATTTCCAACTGAAAACTATTATCACTTTCCTATGAGTTCAGATCTCAAATTTAGAATAATACAACCAAAAAGTAATCTAGGGATGATTTAAAGTATACAGAAGGATATGCATAGGTTATGTTTGAATACCATGCCATTTCATAGTAGAGGCTCAAACATCTGTAGATTTTATTACCCATGGTGGGTCATGGAACCAATCCAGGCACAACTTTACTTTACATTAGTCTGAGAAGGTGAAGGACAGGGACCCTGAAAGAAGGGAGACAAATGAAGAGAGCACTATAATTACCTTCAGAGCATTTCTAGGCCACAACACAAAGAGGGGGATCAGGAAGAGTCCACAGATGCACTGAATTTAAGAAGAGCTGAGAATCTAGAGAGAACAAAGTAGCCTAGAGTTGGTAGGACAGAGTGCCAGAAAGGATAGGGCTCTAAGAGAACTGTAGGAAAAGAATTCCAGGAATTGGCAGAGTGTTCCCCACTGAGTATCAATTAGTATGTGTGTGAGAAAATTATCTGAGGATGGAGAAAGAATCAACTGAAAAGATTAGAGAAAAAAGTACTCTCAAAGGGCCAGAAATAGTGCTGTACCTCAAGATTCATAGGATTTAAACCAGGTGCAGTGGCTCATTCCTATAACCCCATAGCTTTGGGGAGGTGGAGGTGGGAAAATTGCTTGAGGCCAGCAGTTCAAGACCAGGCTGGGCAACAGAGCAAGACCCTATCATTACTAATAAATAAATAAATAAGCAAATAAATGAATAAATAATAGGATTCATGGGGGTTTGCATACAGTACACAGAAGGGTCTAACCTTAATAGTGGATAGTAGTCCTAAACTGACCAGTGTTCCAGACCCACCTAACAAATATGAAAGCAGAACATGATATGACCAAACTGTTTCCAAGTAAATTAACTCTGTGCAGAGAAAAGTTTTCAAGAAGATTTATAGCAATACAAAGATATTCAGCACCCAGCAAGGTAAAATTAACAATTTATGCCATCCAATAAAAAAAGGACAAGTCATACAAAGAAGGAAAAGAAGGTTGTGTTCCCATTACAATAGGACCCAAAAGAACAATGTGCTTAGGAATAAATTTAACAAAAGAAGTGTAAAACTTGTATTCCAAAAACTACAAAATATTGTTAAAAGCAGTTATTGAGGACCTAAATAAATAAAAAAGATCTATGTTCATGAATAAGAAGACTTAATATTATTAATGTAGACATACTTCTCAAATCTATTACAGATCTGCACAATTACTAGCAAAATTCCACCAGACTTCTTTGCAGAAATTGAAGAGCTGATTCTAAAATCAATGAGGAAGTTAACAGGGCCCAGTATAGCTTAAAAAAAAAAAAAAAAAAAACTTGACAAATAAAAAAAAATTTGGAGAATTCACACTTTCTGATTTCAAAATGCACCACAAAACTGCAGTAATCAAGACAGCATGGTATTGGCCAAAATACAGATATATAAATCAACTAAATAGAATTAAGGGCCCAGAAATAAACTCTTATATTTATGGTCAAAAGATCTCAATATAATGCAATAGGGAAAAATAGTCTTTGAATCAATGGTGCTGGAATAATTGAATATTCAAACACAAAAGCAGAAAGAACACTCTCCTAAATCCATACAAAAAATTAAACAAATCTGATCTTAGACCTAAATTAAAACCATACAACTTTTCGAAGAAAATATAGGAGCAAATCTTTGTGACCTCAGGTTAGGCAAAAAGTTTTTAGACTTGAAAACAAAAGTACAAGCAACAAAAGAAAACACAGATAAAATGGACATCATCAAAAGGTAAAACTTTTGCGCCTCAAAGAATACTATGAAGAAAATGAAAAGTCAACCGCAAATAGGAGGAAATATTTTCAAATCATATATTTGATAACAGATTTGTATTCAGGATACTTACCATTCAATGATAAAAAGATAAATAACTCAATTGAAAAATGGACAAATTACATGAACCAATAGTTTTCTGAAAAGCTATACAAATGGCTAAAAAACACCTGAAAAGATACTTAACATTATTAGCCATTAGGGAAATGCAAATCAAAACCACAATGAGATACTACTTTATACCTACTAGCATGGTTATAATAAATGACAGATAATAACAAGTCTTGGGGAAGATGTAAATATTGATCTTCACAAAAGATGAAGAATCATCAGAGTGGTAACTACACGGGTAAAAATGTAACACATTTTTCTCATTATTTAAATCTCTTTAAAAGATAATTTACTCTTTTAAAAATATAATAAAAATGTAGCCTGAGATTTATAACATAAATTAAAGCAAAATGTATGAAAACCTAAGTACAAAGTCAGCAGGGAAGAAATAGATTAATATTACTGTAAGGTTCTTATAGTATAAACAAAATGGTATGATATCAACTGAAGGTAGACTGAGAAAAACTAGACAGATACTAAAACTTCTAAAGCACACCCTAAAATAACCAAAACAGAGAAAATGAGCCAACAAAGGAGAAAAAAATGAAACATAAAATGTGTTCATTTAGATGCTCACTTCTGGGAAGATAGAGGAGATGTATTTTTCTCTATTCCTCTAAGTACAACTAAAACCCCTGGAAATTTTATTAAAAAACAAATCACCAAGAACACTCTGAAAGATGGAAAGAAGTCAGACAAGCTAGCAACTTCAGGATCAAAGGAGTGATAACAGTGGTGGGGAGAGAGAGAGAGAGAGAGAGAGAGAGAGAGAGTGTGTGTGTGTGTGTGTGTGTACATATTTCCCAAACTGGGTACTGGAGAAGCCAGCAACTGAGAAACATCAATGGGCAATGACCAAGGGGGGAAAAATACCCAAGAAATCCTACTTTCTACAGCCTAAGAACCAGGAGAGAAGCAACATATAGAAAATATTTATTAATAGAAAATAACTGCTCTACCAAAATACCACAGAAAAAAAATGTGGCTTAACCTCCAACACTGCCAGAAATGGCTAAGTGAGCAAGTGTAGACTTCCTCTCATGTGAGAGTCTTCTCTGTGTCCCTGTGTCTTCAGAGATAAGAATGTTCCTTTCCTTATCTCTGAAGATAAGAAAGGGCACCTTTGGAATGTTGGTCTTATGACCTACTTCAGGGACAGCTCAGAAAATCCTTCCTAGGTTTTATAACCTGCCTCAGAGGAGGACAAGGGAAGGTTTGAGAGACCTTCCTGCTCCTGCTATTTTCTCAGATGCCAACTTGCCACATTTTGGGGTAGTCCTGTGCCCCATAACATTATTATATTGATGCAAATGAGGAAGAAAGGAGGAGACTTAATAACTTTGGAATATACTGCTTTGACTGTAAGGATAAAGGCAAAAAATACTGTATACAAACACTGTGCTTTAGTTGGTAAACTTGTCTATCCTGGGATATGGATTAGCAATGCTGAAACTGTAAATACTACAGTGAACAAATAAGTGTACCATAGAACAAGGGTTGGCATACTATGGACTGTGGGCCAAATTTAGCTTATTTTTGTATGGCTCACAAAGAACCTTTTTTTTTTCATTATTAAATGGCTAAAAAAATCAATAGACGAATTATAGTTTATAACACATGAAAATTATTTAAAAATTCAAAGCTGAGGAGTTGTGATAGAGACATTATGGCCTCCAAAGCCTAAAACACTTCCTTTCACAGGAAAAACTATCCCTTTACATGAAAAGTTTACTGACCCTTGTAGTAGATAAGAGCCAGAATTCTCAATGTCATGGAAATAAATTATAAATAAGCAAAAGGAGAGGAACAGGATACACTTTGTGTTGCTAGATTAGAGTTGGAGACATCAGTATGAATTCATATTTAATATACATATAGATACAGAAAGGTAGATAAGTATATATACATGGGTTAGCATACATATATATATTTCCCAGCTCTGTCTATTAAGAGGGCTGTATTGTGTTAATTCAGCCTAGCTCCCATTCCTGCTGTCTGTATTAAATATAAAATTTGACTAAGCAAGAAATTCAATTAATAAATTTAGCACAAAAACATATTCAGATATTTTTCTAACCAAACCAGAACCTTAATGATTATTTCCTTCAAAAGTAGCATCTGAGAAAGAAAAAATGAACCAGACTTGGTCTAAGAAAAAATATTTTAACCTAATACATGTCAAAATCTTTTGAAAAATAATTTTCATCTCTAATAAAATGCTTGGGCAATTTCCATTTTCATTTACTTTTCTTCAACTTTTAGGTTCAGAGGTACATATGCAGATTTGTTACATGGGTAAATTTTGTGTCACTGGGGTTTGGTATACGAATGATTTCATCACCCAGGTAGTGAGCATAGTACCTGATAAGTAGTTTTTCAACCCTCACCCTCCTCCTAACCTCCACCCTCAAGTACACCCTGGTGTCTATTGTTCACCTTTGTGTTCATATGAACTCAGTGTTTACCTTCCAATTATAAGTGAGAATGTGCAGTATTTGGTTTTCTATTTCTATGTTAGTTTGCTTAGGATAATGACCTCCAACTCCATCAATATTGCTGCAAAGGACAGGCTTGCTTTGTTTTTATGGTTGTGTAGTATTCCATGGTGTATATGTACCATATTTTCTTTATCCATTCCACCACTGATGGACATTTAGGTTGATTATCTTTTCAATTGTGAACAGTGCTGCAGTGAACATATGAGTTATGTCTTTTTGGTAAAACAATTTATATTCCTTTGGGTATATAGCCAGTAATGGTATTGCTGGTTCAAATGATAGTTCTTTTTTACATTGAGAATTCTCCAAGCCATTTTCTACAGTGGCTGAAATAATTTACATTCCTACTAGCAGTGTGTAAGTGTTCCTTTTCCTCCACAACCTCACAAATATCTGTTAGTTTCTGACTTTTTAATAATAGCCATTCTGACTTGTGTGACATGGTATCTCAATGTAGTTTGATTTGAATTTCTCTGATGATTAGTGATGTGCAGAATTATTTCCATGTGTTTATTGACTGCATGCATGTCTTCTTTGAGAAGTGTCTATTCATGTCTTTTGCCCATTTTTAATATGTTTTTTTGATTTAAGTTGCTTATAGATTATGAATATTAGACCTTTGTCAGATGCATAGTTTGCAAATATTTTCTCCCATTCTGTCTGTTTAGTCTGCTGAAAGTTTCTTTTGCTGTGCAGAAGCTGTTTAATTTAATTAGCTCCCAATTTTCTATTTTTGTTTTTCTTGCAATTGCTTTTGGCATCTTTATCATGAAATCTTTGCCAAGGCCTATGTCCAGAATGATATTTCCCAGGTAGTTTTTTTAGGGTTTTTATAGTTTTAGGTCTTAAATTTAAGTCTTTAATCCATCTTGAGTTAATTTTTATATGAGGTGAAAGAAAGGGGTCTAGTTTTAATATTCTGCATATGCCTAGTTATCCCAGCATCATTTATTGAATAGGGAGTCCTTTCTTCGTTGTTTGTTATCATCAACTTTGTAAAAAAAATCAAATGGTTGTAGGTGTGCAGCTTTATTTCTGGGATTTATAGCCTGTTCAATTGATCTATGTGTCTGTTTTTGTACCAATGCCATGCTATTATGGTTACTGTGGCCTTGTAGTATAATTCGAACTTGGATAATATGGTTCCTCCAGCTTTGTTCTTTTTGCTTAGGATTGCCTTTGCTATTTGAGCTATTTTTGGTTACATGTGGATTTTGAATACTTTTTTAATTCTGTAAAAAATGACATTGGCAGTTTGATAGGAATAGCATTGAATCTGTAAATTGCTTTGGGCAGTATGGCCATTTTAACACTACTGATTCTTCCTATCCATGATCATAGAAATTTTTCTTATTTGTGTCCTCTGATTTCTTTGAGCAATGTTTTGTAATTTTCATTAAAGAGATCATTGACTTCCCTAGTTAGCTATATTCTTAGGTATTTTATTTTTTGTGGCTATTGTGAATGGCACTGTATTTTCGATTTGACTCTCAGATTGGACAATATTAATGTACAGAAACAGTATTGATTTTTATACAGATTTTCTATCCTGAAACTTTACTGAAGTTGTTTATTACTTCTAGGAGCCCTTGGGCAGAGACTATGGAGTCTTCTCTGTATAGAATCATATCATATGCAAAAAGAGAGAGTTTGACTTCATCTCTTCCTATTTGAATGCCTTTTCTTTCTTTCTCTTGCCTGATTGCTCTGGCTATGACTTCCAGTACTATATTGAATAGGAGTGTTGAGACTAGACATTTTTGTCTTGTTCCAGTTCTCAGGAGGAATGTTTCTAGCTTTAACTCACTCAGTATGATGTTGGCTGTTGGTTGATCATAGAGCTCTTATTATTTTGAGGTATGTTCCTTCAATGCCTAGTTTGTTGAGGGTTTTTAACATGAAAGGATGTTGAATTTTATTGAAAGCCTTTTCTGCATCCTTTCAGATGATCATGTGGGTTTTATTTTTAGTTCCATATATGTGATTGATCACATTTATTAACTTGTCTATGTTAAAATAACCTTTCATCTCATAGATAAAGCCTACTTGATCATAGTGGAATAGCTTTTGGATGTGCTGCTGGATTTGATTTGCTAGTATTTTGTCCAGGAGTTTTACATTTATATTAATCAGGGATATTGATCTGAAGTTTTCTTTTATCATTGTGTTTCTGCCATGTTTTGGTATCAAGATGATGCTGGACTCATAGAATGAGTTCAAGAGGAGTCCTTTCTCTTCAATTTTTTGGAATCATTTCAGTAGGATTGGTACTAGACCTTCTTTTACATCTGGTAGAATTTGGCTGTGAAATCTGTCTGGTCTGGGGCTTTTTCTCATTGGTAGGCTTTTTCTTTTATTACTGATTCAATTTTGGAACTGGTTATTGATCTTTTTAGGGTTTCAATTTTTTTTTCTGGTTCAATCTTGGGAGGTTGTATGCTCCCAGGAATTTATTCATTTCTTTCTAGTTGGTGTTTTAGAGAGGTGATTGTAGTAGTAGTCTCTGAGGGCCTTTTTTTTTTCCTCTCTTTTGGTATTTCTGTAAGGTTGGTGGTAATGTCCCCTTTGTCTTTTCTGATTGTGTTTATTTGGATCTCTCTTTTTTCCCTTATTCATGTATATAGCAGTCTATCAATCTTATTTATTGTTCCTAAGAACCAACTCTTGGTTTTATTGACCCTTTGTATGGATTTTAATGTCTCAATTTCATTCACTTCATCTCTGACTTTGGTTATTTCTTTTCTTCTGCTAGCTTTAGCTAGCTCTTGCTTTTCTAGTTCCTCTAGGTGTGATAGGTTTTTAATTTGAGATGTTTCTATATTTTTGATGTAGGTGGTTAGTGTTATAAACTTTCCCCTTAGCTCTGCTTTAGCTATGTCCCAGAGGTTCTGATATGTTGTATCTTTGTTTTTATTAGTTTCACTTAATTTTTTTATTTCTGCTTTAATTTCATTGTTTACCCAAAAGTCATTCAGAAACAGGTTGGCTAATTTTCATATACTTATATGGTTTTGAGAGATCTACTGGTATTGATTTCTATTTTTATTGGACTGCGATCTGAGAGTTTGGTTGGCATGAGTACAGTTTTTAAATATTTGTTGAGAATTGCTTTATGGCCAAGCATGCAGTCAATCTTTAAGTATGTGCTGTGTGCAAATGAGAATGTATACTCTATTGTTGTTGAGTGGTATATTCTGTACATGTCTGTTAAGTCCATTTGGTCAGGCACTGAGTTTAGGTCTTGAATATTTTTGTTTATTTATTCTTGATCCAACACTGTCAATGAGGTGTTGAAGTCTCCCACTATTATGGCATTCTTAACTAATAGCAACACAGTAATGGTAGGAAGGTCTTCTTAGGTTTCTAGGAACTTATTTTATGAATATGGGTATTCCAGTGTTGGTGCCTATATATTTAAGATAGTTAAGACTTACTGTTGAATTGAATCTTTTATCATTATGTAATGCCCTTGTCTTTTTAAATTGTTGTTGGTTTAATGTTTTATTTGATATAAGAATATCAACTCCTGCTCTTTTTTGTTTTCCATTTGCTTGGTAGATCTTTCTACATCTGTTGAGCTTATGGGTGTCATCATGTGTGAGATGGGTCTCTTGAAGGCAGCATACAGTTGTGTCTTGTTTCTTTATCCAACTTGCCACTTCGTATCTTTTAAGTGGGGCATTTATCTCACCTACATTCAGGGTTGATATTAATATATGAGGATTTGAACCCGTCATCATATTAGCTGGTTGTTATGTAGACTTGATTGTATAGTTGCTTTATAATGTTAGTGGGCTATCTACATATGAGTGTTTTTGTGGTGGCAGGTATTTGTCTTTTGTTTCTATGTGTAAGCACTCTCTTAAGGACTTCTTGTAAGGCAGGCTTAGTGGTAAAGGATTCCCTTAGTATTTGCTTATCTGAAAAGGATTTTCTTTCTCTTTCATAAATGAAGGAGAAACAGTTTGGCTGCATATGAAATTTTTGGTTAGAACTATTTTTTAATTATGATGAATGTAGGCCCCCAATCTCTTCTGACTTCTAGTGTTTCTGCTGAAAGGTCCACTCTTAACCTGATGGGGTTTCCTTTGTAAATGACCTGTTCCTTCTCTCTAGCTGCTTTTAGGATTCTTTTTCTTTTGAATTGACTTTGGAGAATCTGATGACTATGTGTCTTGGGGATGGTCATCTTGTATATTATCTCATAGGGGTTCTCTGAATTTCCTGAATTTGTATGTTGACCTCTCTAGCAAGGTTGGGAAGTCTTTCATGGACAATATCCTCAAATATGTTTTCTAAACTGCTTGCTCTCTCTCCATCTTTTTCAGGAATGCCAATGAGTCATAAGTTTGATCTCTTTATAGAATGCCATATTTCTCAGAGGTTTTGTTCATTTTTAAAATTATTTTTTCTTTAGTTTTGTTTGCCTGCATTGATTCAAAGGGGCAGCCTTCAAGCTCTGAAATTCTCTCCTCAGCTTGGTCTATTCTGTTGTTAATGCTTTTATTTGCATTCTGTAATGCCTGTAGTGAGTTTTCACTTCAAGAAGTTCAGTTTGATTCTTTTTTAAAATCAAACTGGCTATGTCATCTTTCAACTCTTGGACCACATTACTGTGTTCCTTGGACTGGGTTTCAACTTTCTCCTGTATGTTGATAAGCTTCCTTGCCATCCACATTCTGAATTCTATGTCTGCCATTTCAGCCATTTCAGTCTGGCTAAGAACCATTGCTAGGGAACAAGTGTGGTCATTTTTGTCATAAGAAGACACTCTGGCTTTTTGAGTTGCCAGAGTTCTTGCACTGGCTCTTCCTCATCTTTGGGAGCTGATGTTCTTTTAATTTTTGAAGTTGTTTTTTGGATGGGACTTTTTGCTTTCATATTTCTTAATGCTTTTGAGGGTTTGACTATGGTATAATTTAAGTTCAGTTGTTTGGCTCATTTCTAAATACTTCTAGAGAGCCAAGGCTCAGCTCAGCAATCTTTGGCTATGTGCTCTATCCCTGAGAGTATGGGACCAGGCCTACAGCTTTATTCCCTTGCCCCTTGAGTTAAGGATCTGATACACTGGAGGGGCCAAGGTGTTCCCAGTCGCCTGACAGTGACGCTCTGATGGGTGCTGCTGGCCGGAGTGCTCTGGAAGGGTGGCAATAGAGCCCTGCATGCATGCATGCCAGTGAGGCAATGAGAGCTCCCCATGTGTATGCATGCCACCAGGGCAGTGGCAGGTCCCTGTGCGTGTGTGTGTGTGTGTGCGCGCGTATGCGCGCACTGGCAGAATGTGGGAGGGGTCCCTGTGTGTGTGTGCACTGGAAGAGACGATAATGGGTCCCCATACGCATGTGTGCTGGCTGGGGTGATGGGGCTCCTGCATGTGCATGCTGGTGGGGTGGTAGGGATCCCTACCCATGTGTGTGCTGGTGAGGGAGCAAGGAAATGCTGAGGATAATATGTGTTGGTGGGAAGGGATGCAGGTGGTGCAAAAAAATGCTGGCAAGGTGACATCTGCAGGTAAGTGAGTGCTTGTGGGAGTCAATCTGTAAAGGCACATGGATGGTTAGGCAGGGTTTGCTGGCAAAAGAGATATGGCAGTGGCTGCTGGCAAACTGAGGCTGCCCTGCAAGCAGGTGTTGCAAGGCAAGGACCCTGGGAGAGGCCAGCAGACAGGGGGATTACTCAGGTCAGACTGGCTCCATCCCTTGGGCAAGACAACCCTCCTCTCTGGGTGTAGCTGGTAACAGACTAGAGCCACCTAGAAGAATATGGTCAGCCTTGAGTGATGAGTGCCCATGGTTGTGCTGCACTGCAGCCAGTCATTCCTGCACCAAACCCTCTGGACTCCACACAGGCTGGAGTTCTGCCTCTGTCAACTCTTAAGGCAGTTCTTCCTGCTAGATCAGATGTCCAGGAGGTCATGGGGGTCTTCTGGAGCTGGGATTCTGGAGGTCCATGGCAAGAGTGGGCCACTCTATGCCTATTTTCCTTATCCCTTATCTAGGAGCCACTTAGTGTCAAAAACATCCTGATGCTTGGCAAACCTGTTCAAGGTTCCCAGCTTTCTTCCCTTTCAGCCTGGGGCCTGCATCTTCCCTCTGTCCACACTCAATGCCTATTTTTGAAGATCTGTTTGGAATGTGTTGGTCTACCTGATGGTTTGTCTTTCTTGGTGGATGCATCTAGTCAACCATCTTGGCTGTCTCCCAAACCCACAATTTTGTGATAAACCAAATGAGATTCACAATCGCTAGGAAATTCTTCATCTCAGGTTTCCATATCAATCCATCAGTCAGGAGAGGAAAGCTATTCAACCAGAGATTCTCTATCACTTGTTTGCTTGCACTTTTGTTTTATTCTACTGAACGGTGATTTCCTAGCCATGTCTTTTTTATGCAAATATTTTTAAGAGATAAATCTTTGAATTGGCTTGTACAGAATCTTACAGGAAGCATGATGTAGAACTTTGGCACATGCTTGTAAGTTAAATAATTTTTCAAGCAGTGGAGATGCATGAAAGAGGCAGTCAAAGAAGAGCGACTATGTTCAAAAGAAATACAAGACCTAATATATTAACATGTCAGTATATCTACCACCTCCCCACTGCCATCATGTACTCGCTCCCAAGTGGAAAATTTTTCTCTTCTCTGAACTTCTCTACTTTCCTTTTTTTTTCATGGACAGAGATTATTCCTTCTCTGAATGCATGAGCCCTGTGGAAAGAAAATTAATTTATTTACATATTCTCAAGGAAGTCAAATGCCTGCTGTTCATTTGCTGAATAAATACATTTTGTAAAAATGGTATAGATAGTGAAGATACTATATGTCTGTATGGCTCATCACAGAAGGAACACCGAAACAGCATATTTTCTAAGATTATGCTTCCCCTCCTTCACAAATGCTTTTCATGTATATTATTCTATTCAAAGAGAGGTAGGACAGGGAGCCCTTCTTTCAGTAGCCTTATTGCCTTGCAGGAGTTTCCCAGATAATCAGAATTTCAAGGAACACCTACAATGCCCCTGCTCTTTGCTCTTTTGAAGAGTTTTCACTGCTTACATTCTTCCTCCACCACACAGAAAACTCTTAGATTATAATAGAAGAAAACATGGTTTTAGAAAGATTTTTAAAAACAATTTTACCTCCACAAAAGAAAAAGAAAAATTTCATTGGTAGCCAGTAGAGGTAGCAGAAAAAGCATAATGCAATACTTCACCAAGTTTATTAATTTATTCAATAAATATCTATTGAGTACAGATGCTTTTTGACTCATGATCACATTATGTCCAGATAAACCACATCTTAAGTCAAGGAGTATAATGAATATGTATGGCTTTCATATCATAGTAAAATTGTAAAGTCAAAAAACTGTAAGTTGAACCCGCTGTAAGTTGGGAACTGTCCATGATACTCTGTAATGTCCATAATACTCTGTAATGTGGGGCATCAAGCAAGAAAATAGTTCTGCCCCAAAAATACTTATGGCTCATTTACACAATCTAAAATTGAAAAGCATATATGATACTAATGTTAAATGGTCCAATTCAATAAATTTCATCAGCATGAAAATATCAAAAGAACTGTTTTCCTGGGCCAAATGTTATACAAATGCATCACTAATATAAGGGACAAAAAGTAATACTTTTTCCTTACTCATTGCTAAATTCATGACTGTGTATTAGTCTGTTCTCACATTGCTATAAAGAACTACCTGAAACTAGGTAACTTATATAGAAAAGTAGTTTAATTGACCCAAAGTTTTGCAGGCTGTACAGGTAGCATGGTTGGGGAGCACTCAGGAAACTTACAATCATGGTGGAAGGTGAAGGGAAAGCAAGCACTGTCCTCCTATGGTGGAGCAGGGGAGAGAGAGAGCAAAGGGGGAAGTGCTTTACACTTTCAAACAACCAGATCTGATGAGAACTCAGTCACTATCACAAGAACAGCAAAGATAAAATCTGCCCCCATGATCCAATGACTTCCCACCAGGTCCCTCTCACAATATTGAGGATTACAATTCAACATGTGATTTAAGTGGGGACACAGAGCCAAAACATATCATCCCATTCCTGGACCCTCTCAAATCTCATATCCTTCTCACATTTCAAAACACAATCATGCCTTCCCAACAATCCCTCAAAGTCTTAACTCATTCCAGCGATAACTCAAAAGTTCAACTCCAAAGTCTCATCTGAGACAAGGCAAATCCCTTCCACTCATGAGCTTATAAAATCAAAAACAAGTTAGTTACTTCCAAGACAATGGGGGAACAGGTATTAGGTAAATGCTTCTGTTCCAAAAGGGAGAAATTGGCCAAAACAAAGGGGCCACAGGACCCATGTAAGTCCAAAACCCAACAGGGAAATCATTACATCTTAAAGCTCTGAAATTATCTCCTTTGACTCCATGTCTCACATCCAGGCCACAATGATCCAATGGGTGGGCTCCCAAAGCCTTGGGCATTCCTACCTCTATGGTTTTGTAGGGTACAGCCCCCTTAGCTACTTTCTTGGGCTAGCATTGAATGCCTGCATCTTTTCCAGGTGCATGATGCAAGCTATAGGTGGATTTACCATTCTGGGGTATGGAGAACAGTGGCCCTCTTGTCACAGCTCCACTAGGCAGTGGCCCAGTGGGGACTCTGTGTGGGGGCTCCAACCCCATATTTCCCTTCCCCACTGACCTAGCAGAGGTTCTCCATGAGGACTCTGCCCCTGCAGTAGACTTCTGCCTGGACATCCAGACATTTTAATATATATCATCTGAAATCTAGGCAGAGGCTCCCAAGCCTCAACTCTTGCCCTTTGTGACCCACAGGCCCAAGGCCACATGGAAGCCACCAAGTTTTAGGGCTTGCACCCTTGGAAGCAATTGCACAAGCTGTACCTTGGCCCTTTTTAGTCATGGCTGGAGCTGGCACTGCCACAATGTAGAGCACCATGTCTGCCTGCATAGAGCAGAGGGGCTCTGGGCCTGGCACATAAAACCATATTTTTCTTCTAGGCTTCCAGGCCTGTGATGAGAGGAGCTGCCATAAAAATCTCTCAAATGCCATAGAGGCATTTTCCCCATTGTCTTGGCTATTAACATTTGGCTCCTCTTTCATTATGCAAATCTTTGCAGCAGGCAAATGTGTTTTTTTTTCTTTTCTACCACGTGGTCAGGCTACAAATTTTCCAAACTTTCATGCTCTGCTTTGCTTTTTAATATAAGTTCCAATGTCACACCATATCTTTACAAATGCACATGAACATATTCTATTAGAAGGAGCCAAGTCACATCTTGAATGCTTTGCTGCTTATAAATTTCTCCCACCAGATACCCAAAATCATCTCTCTCAAGTTCAAAGCTCCACAGATCCCTAGAACAGGGACATAATGCTAGAAGTTTATTTGCTAAAGCATAGCAAGAGTGACCTTTACTTCAGTTCCCAATAAGTTCCTCATGTCACTCTGAGATCTCAGCCTGGACTTTACTGTCCATATCACTATCAGCATTTTGGTCACAACAATTTAACAAGTCTCTAGGAATACCAAACCCTCCTTCATCTTCCTGTCTTCTTCTGAGTCCTCCAAACTGTTCCAACCTCTGCTGGTTACCCAGTATTAAAGTTGCTTCTACATTTTTAGGTATCTTTATAGCAATGCCCTACCTCTCTGGTACCAATTTTCTGTATTAATCCATTCTTATAAAGAACTACCTGAGACTGAGTAATTTATAAAGAAAAGAGTTTTATTTGACTCACAGTTCTGCAGGCTATACAGGTAGCATGGCTGGAAAGCATCAGTAAGTTACAATCATGGTAGAAGGCAAATAAGAAGCAAGCACTGTCCTCATATGGTAGAGCAGGAGAAAGAGAGAGTGAAGGGGGAACTGCCACACACTTTCACACTAGATCTCATGAGAATTCACTCACTATCATGAGAATAGTAAAGGGAAATGTATTAGTCCATTCTCACACTGCTATGAAGAAATACCTGAAACTGGGTAATTTATAAAGGAAAGAGGTTTTATTGACTCATGGTTCTGTGTGGCTGGGGAGGCCTCAGGAAACTTGCAATCATGGTAGAAGGAGAAGCAAACATGTCCTCATTCACATGGTGGCAGGAGAGAGAAGTGCTGAGCAAAGTGGGGGAAAGCCCCTTAGAAAAACATCAGATCTCATGAGAGCTCACTCACTATCACAAGAACAGCATGGGAGAATCACCTCCATCATCCAATGTCCTCCTACCAGGTCCCTCCCCCAGCACTGGAGATTCAACATGAAATTTGAGTGGGGACACACTGTTATGAGAAAAGATAAACTAACAAGAGAAAAGCCTAATAAATTTATTTAGTAAGTCTTTTACATGACACAAAGCCTTCAGAAATGAAGACTCAAACCCCCATAGAGGCACAAAAGCTTATAAACCATCTTATAAAAAATACTTTTTATATTTATACTTTTAGACACACATTTTCTCTGCTGACTGAACCACAGCTACTGCTTCTGTTCACATTTCATTGGCCCAGGCAGGTACAGGACCACAGCTAATTTCAAGGACAATGGGACAATGCAATTCTATCAGATACCTGGAAGGAGGAGAACTGAACTATTTGTTTACTGCCTTAATAATACAACACTTTACAAAGCATATTTCAGAAAAGCTAGAAAACTGAAAGTCTCCTAAAACCATTAAAGTAATATCAGTAACAAGAAATTTGAAGAATTGAGTTTCAGGTGTCTTTGATGGGAAGTTTTAACAAATAGTCAACCAAGAATTTTTTTCATATATTACAAATTGATCACAATATAACTGGGTAGCCATATGCAGATTAAAACCAGACCCCATAATTATACCATATGGAAAAATTAAGTTAAGATGGATTAAAGACTTAAATGTAAAACCCAAAACTATAGAAACCCTTTAAGAAAATCTAGGCAATATAATTCAGGACATAGTCACAAGCAAAGATTTCATGACAAAAACACCAAAAGCAATTAAAACAAAAGCAAAAATTGATGAATGACATCTAATTAAACTAAAGAGCTTCTGCACAGCAAAGGCAACTATCAATAAACCACCTACAGAATGTGAGAAATTTTTTGCAAATGATGCATCCAACAAAGGCATAATAGCCAGCATCTATAAGGAACTTAAATAAATTTACAAGAAAAACAAACAGCTCCATCATTAAGTGGGCAAAAGACAAAAGAAGACATACATGCCTCCAACAATCATATGACCAAAATATTCAACATCACTGATT
Organism: Cacajao melanocephalus; assembly: GCA_963573385.1. Lineage (NCBI taxonomy): Eukaryota > Metazoa > Chordata > Mammalia > Primates > Pitheciidae > Cacajao > Cacajao melanocephalus. The sequence continues at coordinate 21,874 of CAUYLG010054898.1, forward strand.
AGAGAAATGCAAACCAAAACCACAATGAAATACCATGTCACAGCAGTCAGAATGGCCATTATAAAAAGTTAATAAATGACAGATGCTGGAAAAGTTGTGGAGAAAAAGGAACACTTATATACTGCTGGTAGTAGTGTAAATTAACTCAACCATTGTGGAAGACAGTGTGGCGAGTCCTCAAAGACCTAAAGACAGAAATATCATTTGACCCAGCAATTCCATTACTGGGCATATACCCCAAGGAATATAAATTATTTTACCAGAAAGACACATGCACACATATTTTTATTGCAGCACTATTCACTATAACAAAAACATGGAATCAACCTACATACCAGCAGTGATAGACTGGGTAAAGAAAATGTGGTGGGGGACTTCTGCCAAGATGGCTGAATAGGAACAACTCTGGAGAGCAGTTCCCAGAGAGAGAGACCCAGAAGGTGAGCAATCTCCATATTCCCAAACAAGGTACCAGGTTCATTTAAATGGGACTAGTTGGACAGTGGGAATAGCCCAAAAAGGGTGAACCAAAGCAGGGTGGGAGTAGCCAAAAGAGGACTAACTGAAGCAGGGTGGGGCACTGCCCTATGCAGGAAGTACAACTGGCCTGGAGGATCGGGGACCTTACCCCCTTGTCACTCTGGTCCAGATACTGTGCATTCCTCATGGCCTCTGCAACCCACAGGACAGGAGAATGCCTCTGGGCTGAAAAGCATGAGTTATCAACACAGACCTGAGTGACAGCTCTGGCCCACTGCGAGTTATCAACACAGACCTGAGCAACAGTGCTGGACCACCCAGTGCTGCCAGTTGTTGGCACAGACCTGGGCGGAAGTTTTGACTAATGCCAAAAATGCTTGCGGGATGGAACTACCCATCCCCCAGAAAGAGGGAGAGTTAAAAACAGGGAAACAGGTGATATGGCTTGGTAGGTCCCATCCCCACAAAATCCAGCAAAATGAAGCCCTCTCACTAGAGTTTTGCAGCCAACACATCAATTTGAACTCAACTCAGGACAATCTAGCTCGGCGGGAGGAAGGACGCCTGCCATTGGGAAGGTGGGTCTAACCTCACCTGTGTAAGCAAAACCCAGAGGAAGACTACCCAGCAGCCAGGCTGAGCCTGAGGCAGCCCAGCAGTGCCTCTGCAGGCAGACAAACAGACTGCCTCAGCAAACGGCTTCCTGACAAGTGCATAACCAAAAAAACACCTCATATAGGAGAAATAGCTTCAAATTCAACAGGAAGGATGTCCACTTGGAGACCCCATCCAAAATCACCAACTTCAAAGATCAAAGGTAGATAAATTCATGAAGATGGGAAGAAACCAGCACAAAAAGGATGAAATTATCAAAGACCAGAATGCCTCTCCACCAAGGGACCACAACTCCTCATCAGCAAGGGAGCAAAACAGGATGGAGAATGAGTTTGATAAACTGACAGAAGCAAGCTTCAGAAGGTGGGTAATAACACACCTTTCTGAGTGAAAGGAACATGTTCTAACCCAATGCAAAGAAACTAAAAATCTTGAAAAAAGGTTAGACGAAATGCTAACTAAAATAACCAGCTTAGAGAAGAACATCAACGACTTGATGGAGCTGAAAAACATAGCTCGAGAACTTCATGAGGCATACACAAGTTTCAGTAGCCAAATCGATCAAGCAGAAGAAAGGATATCAGAGCTAGAATATTAAGTCAATGAAATAAAATGAGAAGGCAAGATTACA
>CAUYLG010054899.1:0-27075 GCA_963573385.1 Cacajao melanocephalus
TCCAGAACTTTTTTTTGGGCTTAATTTTTTTTAAAAAAACAAAAAAAAAAAAAAAAAAAAAAAAAAAAAAAAAAAAAGAGGTAGATGGCAAGAGAAACCCAAAGAGAACAGGTTGACAAAAGAGAAAGGCACCTTTTTGTATGCTGTTCTTATATTCCATCGGCTCCACTTCCACTCCAGGTTTTAGGTCAAAAGCTAAAACAATACTAAAACATTTTTTTCAAGTTATCTGTGAGAGGTTGAGACTATAATATTACATACAATAGAAAAAATAATAAAATAAAGAAGGATTTTGCCTACTGAAGTGAAAAAATCCAATTTATTTTTGACTTATTCAGGCTTTGGAAAACACAAAGGGATGGCAGGCGCTGGGCAGAACAGTGATTGGTACAATGGGATGTGCACCAGCAGTTTCAGTTTTAGCAGCAGCAGGAGGAGAAGCAGGTACAGCATGAATCTCAGTGTCCCTGATCCTGGACATGGCACCTCAGCACAGACACAGGCAGCTTCAGCAGCAGGATCTATGCCATGTTGAGTCAGGGGCAGAGTGCCTTTGTGGGCATGAGCAGTGGTGTACAGCAGCAGCAGATGGCCACAGGGGACTCCAGCAGAAGTGGAGTAAACGGTGAATAGTTGTAACAAGTATGAGAGGATCATACTTGTGAATACATAGGAAATGCCCTCTGAGACAAAGGGAGCATTTGGGGTCATCACAATGATGAGCAATGCTACTTAAATTTAGTGGATTAAAGCCACAAATAGATTTGTGCCTTGTGCACAAATAAGGAATGCACTGATAGGTATAAAGCCTAACATCTGTTTAAATGGTCAGGCATTTATTCTCATACCACAACAGCTGTTACTATGCTGAGTATCACCCTGTGCAATAACACCTTGTCTCCTGACCCACATCACTTTTGAATGTCTCAGTGGACACTGATGTGGATGAAAAGCCTTACTCGTTTTAATCAGTTTTATTATACACTGAATTTTGCAGAAATGAAATTCCATGGCCAAGTAAGGGACCACTAAGCTTTGCTTTATTTGTAACTTTCTTAAGAGTTGTTTCCATTTTGGAAAGGCATATCACTGATAGCAACGTGAGCTATGGAATCTTAGTTAACCACACCAATTTGAATTTGTAGCTGTCATATTCAGGGTTACTCTAAAGATGAGTGGAAGCATCTAACTATTTCATTACATCCTATGGTGTCATCATGTATAAACATTTACATATTGAAACCCATGTTGTTATATTACAGATTACTTTTACCTTAATTTTCCTGTATAACATAGTTGAGATATTATACTGGTTTGTTAAAATTATGTGGATAGGCGAGTTATAGATATTTCATTCTGGATCAACCAGAGGTCAATAAATACATATCTATTATCAAAAGAGAATTTGGGGTCTGATATGAATGAGAGAATTGCTTTATGATGACTCAGTAGTGGTTAGTAATAGGATGTTAAGGGGAAGGGTCCTGAAAATAGCAAATGTAGGCAGAGGCAAAGAAATATTTTTGTAATGATTTTACAATCCAAGTGCTATTTCCAGGTTAGCGAGTCTTAAAAACACGAGTCTCACCAAACTAGATTAAAGTTGTAGCTACTAATTATAAACTAATAGGCCTGGAGCTACTTATTGAAAGAACAGTCATAATACTCAGCATTTGTGAGGTGCTCATTCTGTGCATTGTTCCAAGTATCTGAAATGTATTAACTGATTCTGTCCTCTTAGCAATCCTAGGAGACAAGAGTCCTGATCATCCCTACATTGCAGATAGAAGGCTGAAGCACAGACTACGGTCATACCACCCTGAATGTGCTCGATCTCGTCTGATCTTGGAAGCTAAGCAGGGTTGGGCCTGGTTAGTACTTAGAGGGGAGAAAACTGAAGCACAGAGAAGGTACAACTTGCCCAAGAACACTATGTTATCAAATGGTCAGGACAGGATTTACACATATGCAGCCTGGCTCCATCTGTACCTCCCCACTATCCTCCAGAACCTGTGCAATCAGGTCGAAGGAATTACTCATTCTGAAAACTATTTTCAAGAAACATTAATTCCACAGAAATCATATATTTCCCATAAAACATAATTTGGCTCTACTTATATTCATTAATTAACATTCTCAGATTGGTGCTATACAAACCAGTTTTGCAGCACAATCAGTGAATTCTAAAGACCTCCCTCCCAAGAAGACCAGAACAGCTTCCAAAAGCCAGGACAATGAATTCTTGGCCCTTCCAAGTGTCCCATGGGGGAGGAGGTCACTATTATTTTCGAGGCCCAGACCCAATGCTGGTGTCTACACCCATATCTGACTCATCATGAATCCCAGGCATAAGACTGCACTGTGAGGCTTGCGTTGGTAAATTTTCTGTGCTGCAGATGGTCTGAAGAGCTGAGTCTGGCACTTCAGAAAAGGGGTAACAGAATAAAGGGTAAGGAGGATCCTCAAGAAGGAGAGTGCCAGTGAGAGCTGAGGACTGGAGCTCCTGACTCTTCCAGGGCTGGTCAGTCCCATCTGCTGTTGAGTGCCCTATAAAAACACTAAGACAAAGCAAGACAGAGACAGACAGTCTGTCTGTTGCCTTCAGCAAATTCACTTAACTTCTGCTTATGCATAAATATAATTATAAATAAGAAATTTAAAGGATCATTTTAGTTGATGAAAGAATAATAATAGAGTAGGTAAATTCAGTTTCTCATTAGGCCTAGCTGTAACAATTTTCTTTAAATAGCTCCTTTCTTATTTTCTTATTTATAAGACAGACTTAAAATACAGTATAGTGGTTCAAGTTTATCATAAAGTTATGGCATAGTACTTTTGCTATGGATATGCTGCTTTATAGCTGTGTAGCCCAGAAGTTCTTGAAGCCTTCATTTACTCATCTAAAAAAGGCATGAACATCTATCCTATAGATGATTATCCTATAGATGGTTAAAAGAAGGAAGTATAAAAATTACCTGACATAGTGTCTGACATATAAGTTAAAAAATTAATGTCATCTCCTGCTATTATTTTAGGGTAATCTATCTATAAAATAATTCCGCAGCATAAAATCATAAAGCCCACCATAATTATCTATAAAACAAACAAAAAACAAGTGCTAATTATGTTTTTTTACTATCCACAACCTCTATGTTGTACTTACTTGCCTATTTCTTTCTAAATCAGAATGCCTCAAAAAAGCACATTATGTATTCTTGTTGACAGCTTTATGTTGAGGTAGAAAACAGAAAACCTCATTCAATTTCTTCCTGCAAATCAATCCATGGATACCCAGAGTAATATAGACATAATCTCTTATATATTACTTTTGTAGATTCATAATACATATTCTTTTATAAAGCATTTTTATAACAACCTCATAAGAAAACAGTGGCCAGTTTAATTATTTCCATTTTACAAGTCTAGAAAAGAAGCCCAAATGGACCAAGGACTTTTTTCCCAGAGTCACATAACTATATTTAGCAGCTAGGTGGAACTGGAATTAGGTCGCTGCAGGCCTGGGCCATAGGATTCCTGATTTCTGCCATCACTGTAAATTCTTATCAGAACATACATACATACATTCTCATAGATGCTCAGAAACAGGTGAGGCAAAATGAGCCATGAAAAGGCCCTCTCAGCTAATGTGGATGAATTACCTGCTACAAAGGGTTAAAGAAGGAAGTGTATAAAGTGACTGACACAGTGTTTGACATTGATAAGTTAAACAAATTAATGTTATCTACTGTTATTACTTTAGGGTAACATCTATAAAATAATCCTGCTGCATAAATTATAAAGCCCACCATAGTTATCTATAAAACAAGCTAAAAGAGAGTACTAATTATGCTTGTTTACTGTACTCAATCTCTAAGTTGCACTTACTTGCCTATTTTTCTAAATCAGAGTGCCTCCTTTTAGGCATAAGTTGGCCTTCTCAAATGCAACACATTTGCTTGTGAAATGAGTATCGACACTGGGTTTGCACTGATGCTCTAACACTGTGATGTTAAAGTGACGCAGAAGATAAAGTTCTTTATTTCACCATTAGATGGTGCTAAAAGAAGTTGAAAGAAAATGGCCTTAAAAGTTATTGATGCAATGAATCACAGGATTTGAATGGGGTTTTCTACATAATAGAGTTCATGCTTCTCCCCAGACAGGAGCACACCCAACCCATCAAAGAGTAAAACATCTTTCAGAGCTACTCCATTTATTCAGTTAATTATACTTCTGCCAAGATATGCTCCTTTCTAACCACAACTTCAAATGCAAATGAAAGCTTCTAAGATTCTATTAAGGAAAATGAATATAAGGCACTTCGTTTATAGTTTGCTGCAACTCTCATTTTGGGTCTTTATAAATATATTTTTCAACAGGATGTGTCAGATTGGAAGAGACTAAACGCCTGTTACAATGCATTGATCCTAATAATATTAATTATTATCGTTTAAATGAAAAGTAAGTTTAAGAGACTAGTCATAATGAGCATCGCCTTTCCATGAATAACATGTTGTGTAGCATACAATTTATGGAGGTTTGTGCATTTCAGCTAATGAATCACTTTAGTGGGCTTTTATTTTCTAATACTGATGATATGTTACAAATCAAAAGTCAGTGCATAGCCCTGCACTTCTGTGAAAATAAATGAAAACAGCCTTGAGCACTGCAAACTTGCTAACACTGTTTTTCTTTTATAACACTTGTAAGTTTCTTGTTGTTCAATATCTATATCTACTACCAGAAGGAGACTGGAAGAGTGATTGTCTTGAAGTTCAACATATGACATCCCCCAACACCAAACTCTTTTTCTCCCTTTCAATCTCTTTCTCTCTGGGTATATGTATGTGTGTATGTGTGTGTAAAATGGACAGATTTTTAAAATGCATAAATAAATAATAAAAATTACAGTACAGTATAGTTCTCTTTCACTTACTGGGTTTATTCACAAAGCAAATACGTACATTTTGGGGTAAATTTTTACCACCTCAGCAGCTAAATCCTGGAACTTGATTGTGCTCTACACTCTTAACCTGGTTAAGACATGCTGAGACATGGAATATGTCTACACATAACTAAGAATAAATTATTGATTAATAAACTCAGGCTAGATGAACAGGATAACCAAATCTGCAATGTAAAAATATGGTATACTCAGTGTTTATTATGTAATGCAAAATAAATCCAGTATCAATTGCTTGAAGTTTGTGTGTTAACAAGCTATTTTGGTATTACACAGACACAATGCTAAGCATCTATGTTTACCATCGACATGAGCAAATGGGCCTGCTGGAGAGATTTAGATCATAAAAGTGAGTATCTTTCTTTTTACTTCTTCCTTTTTGGTCTATTGAAAATCAGAATTAATTGTCAGAATCCTACAAATTATCAGTGTGCTACCCAATGTTGCTCATAATATCTAGTGGCATTTGGCATAAGATGACAAACTCTCTAAGTGAAATAGATACATATCTATACAGAACAACATAGATATAGAAGTCACAAATCAGAAATGTAAAAATTTACCAAATCAGTTCAGCACTGGGGGCTTTGAAATTTACTATACCAAAAAGCAGAGAGGTTATCCAGTTTTCTCAGCCAGTCAGTCTTTTGTACAACTTCAGAGATGCCAGCAAACTGGCAAATGTTTTCTAGAAAACGGACTTTTAAACTGGCTTTATGCCAAATATAAAGCTATGAGCAACACAGGAGCAAGAGTCATCTTTGGCTCAGTGAGCATAATCCAGCTTTTGTAAGACAAAGAACCAAGCCTGCACAGAAAGGCAGTTCTACATATAGACCAGCAGACGGACACTTGGGTAGCCAATGGGCAATATCAGAGTTCTTGGTGCTGAAAGGAAGAAAAGATTAATATTTCCTTACTTTAAAATGATTTTGAGGGGACTGCATCTGCCTAAGAATTCCATGGGCTTTACCATAAGCAGTCAACAAACATGTATCAAATGCCTCTATTACTACACATCTGTTGATTTTGTCCAGAATCTCTTTATTCTTTGGGGATCTGTTCTCCCTTTTCCATGTAATATCATCAATCTGCCACTCACAGTCTTCTGTCTTCTCCACCCATCCCCGGCTGCTATGAGCTGAATTGTGTTCTTTCCCCATATTTATTTGTTGAAGTCCTAACCCCCAGTACCTAGGAATATGGCTGTGTCTGAAGTTAGGGCCTTTAAAGATGTAATTAAGGTGAAATGAAGTCACTTGGGTATGCCCTAATCCAATATGGCTGAGTCCTGAGGAGAACAGGACACAGACATAGGCTTGCACATAAAGAAAAGGACATATGAGAATATTGCAAGAAGGCAGTCATTCACAAGTCAAAGAGAGGCCCCAGAGGAAAGCAGCTCGGCTGACACCTGATCTTAGACTTCCAGCCTCCAGAACTGTGGAAACAAAATTTATTTAGTTTAAGCCACACAGTCTGTGGTATTTGTGATGGCAGCCCTAGCAAACTAATATACTGCCCATGGGAGCAACCTCAGCCCAACCATTCGCAGGAGATATTCTCCTGGTCACAGTGTTGAGCAGGGTTGCCTTATGACACATGTTGGTCTCCCAACTTGGAGGTGAAAGAGAATTGGCTGCATTTCTGAACTGGGAGTACCTAGCATTCATCTTCCCTGTCATGTGCAGAAAGGCAATCTGCAGAAAGGGAGAATGAGGCCAACATACAGAAATATGGAGGACACATGCAATTAAAGCATAAAATGATCAGGGTTTCAACTAGTATGTCAATAATAGAGTCTTTCTTTTTTTCTTTTAGAGACAAGATCTCATTATGTTGCCCAGGCTAGTCTGGAACTCCTGGCCTCAAGTAGTCCTCCTGCCTCAGCCTCCCCAGTAGGTAGGATTACAAGTACATGCTACTGCTGCAGCTAGCTAGAATAGTCATTTATTTCAAAACTAAGAAATGTTCCACAAAAATGTAATTCTTCACTAAGAATTAAAAAGCAAATCATAAAGTAGTATGAAGTAAAAAGTAAGAAGCAAATAAAGTACTAAACAAAAGAGTACAAAAAAAGAAAAAACTAAGTGAGGATTGTAAATTTTAATTACTTCTGAGGATACTGTATACCTGAAAGTGAGGTGTAAAAACTATTTTAAAAATAATAATTTGATTACATAAAAATTTTAAACCTATATGAGCCTAGAAATACTATAACCCAAGGTAAATGACATGCATATATTTACATTTAAAAATAATTAACATGTTTGCATATATGTAAGTGTACCTATTTTAAAACAAAGCATGTTGTTAATATACATTTTAAATAATATTGTATAAATAGCAAAATATATAAAATATATTAATATATATATATATAATGCATACATTATTGAGCCTACTTTCCCATTATTTTTAACACAACAATATGGTTGGAACATTTTTATAATATTAAATGTAGATATCCATCATATATAATGTCTTCACAGTTTCCCACTGATAAATGTGCAATAATTCGTTCACACTTGAATTAGGTAGCACTCTAGTATGTAAAAATTGCACGTGAATGGGAAAAGTATGTAATTTCACTAAATTCATTTTTTTGCTTTCTTTTTGCTTATCTGTATTTTCTATTCTTTTCATAATGAATGTGTCTTACTGTTTAATAAAGGCATAATAAAAGCAAAAGCTGAAAGAAAGGAAAAATGCATGTTCAATCATTTTTAAAATTTGACTTCCATTTTCATTAACTTCCTGCTTATGGATGGCCAGAAACCTAAACAGGATACAGGAAGGAAAAATAACATTTCTACTAAGTTTTATTCTTGATAAATAGAAAGAATCACAAAAAAGTAGGGGTGGAAAATATACTCACCCCTATTGACTGCTGTTAACTCAATCTATTCTAGAGTTCCTTATCTGGAGTCATTATTTTCAGACTGAACTCTCCCAAGTTTCATGGGAGATGGGGTGGTGTCAAGGAGAAGTCTTCAGGAGCCATTAGGAGGAAGGGAAAAAAAGGGCAAAGGGGAGGATAAAGGGAAGAGGATCCTACCCCTCATCACAGTCATGCTATTTCTTTGTTGGTCACATGGGACTCCTGAGTATTTTTTTTTTTAAGTTTAGATCTTTAAAAAAAAATCCACAAATATTTGCTGTGATCTAGATCAATGTTCTTTCTGCTTTAGGTTTTTCTGGCTATATATCATACATCCTCACTTTTTCTTTACAAGATCCATGGAGAAGAAAAGCTAAAGCTTGATAGTCAGCAAGAAAGCAGATTTATTCCCTTTTCCCTGAATACAGAACCATTAGGATGAAGACACTGCCGAGAGAGCTAATCTATAAGAAGTACTAAAACATCACTGGATAAAAAGAGAGAAAAAACTCTCACCATTGTCTTTATATTCCATCCTCTGGCAGTCAGCACTCACCTTCTCCTCAAATGAAATGTGAATAAATAACTTAAAGACTTAGGTTGAAATGTACAAAACTATGAGTCTGCCTGAAAAAAAATGCTTCATCATCTCTAGACCACATGCATAAGGATCAACCAACCACGTGAGAAAGGGTTAAACCTGTCCTTTTAGACATGAGCAACAGTCGCTTAGCTACAATGGTAACCACCCAGAAATTGATCCTATATTATGAAATGCACTGCTATCTTTCTATCTAGTTTATGGATAATATTACAACTAGTTCTCTAGTTCTTTCACACACGTAGACAGCTTATTATTTAAAATGGGTACTTATGTCTTGCAGGAGTGAAGAATTGTATTTTTGACTTCTCCTACCTTTGTTCTCTGCCCCATAGCATCAGCTCAATATTGAGCTCATAATGCGTAAGTAGAGAAATCAGTCCAGGCATTGCCAAAACTCTCTGATGATTGGCAGGGCTCCCCTTCCATAACTCTGACCCCCATCATTAGCATGCTTCATTCAAAATTATTAGAGTGACTATTATATATTAGGGACTATGACCATGTTCTGAATTTGAGAAGTGAAAAAATAAGGTCCCACCCTCAGGGCGTCTCAGTCCTTGTGGGGAGACAAACACATACACAAATACAGCTGACTCTTGAATAACATGGGTTTGAACTGTGTGGGTCCACTAATACGCAGATTGTTTTTTCAATAAATAGATTGGGAAATTTTTTGGAAATTTGCAATAATTTAAAAGAAACCTCATAGGTGAACCGCACAGCCAAGCAATATTTTAAAAATGAAGAAAAGGTTAGTCATGTTATGAAAATGTAAAATATATGTAGATTTCAGTATATTTTATCATTTACTACCATGCAATGTACACAAATCTTATAAAAAGTTAAAATTTATTGGTGGGTGTATCACCTGAGGTCAGGAGTTCGAGACCAGCCTGACCAATATGGTGAACCCCTGTCTCTACTAAAAATTCAAAAATTAGCAGGGCATGGTGGCACGTGCCTGTAATCCCAGCTACTCAGGAGGCTGAGACAGGAGAATTGCTTGAACCTGGGAGGCAGAAGTTGCAGTGAGCCTAGATCATGCCACTGCACTCCAGTCTGGGTGACAGAGGAAGACTCTGTCTCAAAAAAAATTATAAAAACTTATACATACAAACATATACATACAATGCATGGCACAGTAGAGAGAAATGTAAACAAATGTAAAAATGCAGTATTAAATCATAACTGCATAAAATCAGCAGTAGTACACACCACACTACTGTCATAATTTTGTCGCCATCTCCTGTTGCTACTGCAGTGAGCACAAGTATTTCCTGTATTTGCTTAAAATGCCTTTTGATGCTAATCACCTTCTTCTGAGCAGTTTGTCAGACCAGTAAACTGTGTACTGCAGTAAAAACTAAAAAAAAAACTTTGTCGTTCTTGTGTATTTCTCCTCATGCTTAATGCAATGCCGTAACCTTGAATAACACTGTGGGACTCATACAAATACCACTAGTAATGCTGAAAGTGCTCCCAAGAAATAGCCAAAAGCCATGATGTTACAAGAAAATGTGGAATTCCTTGATATGCACCATAGATTGAGGTCTGTGGCTACAGTTGCCCACCATTTCAAGATAAATAAACCCAGCATAAGGACCATGGTAAACAAAAGAAAATAAAATTCGTAAAGCCATCACTGTAGCTACACAAGCAGGTGTGAAAACACTGCACGTTTTGGGAAACACCTTTTTACCTTGTACTGAAAATGCAGCTTTTATGTGAGTGTGGGATTACTAAAAGAAAGGCATGCTTGCAGGCTCTAATGTGATTCAAGAGAAAGCAAAGTTATTATATGACAACTTAAAGCAAGAGAAAGGTAAAGGATCTAAAGCTGAGAGTTTTATGCTAGCAAAGGATGGCTTAATAATTTCAAAAAAAAGGTCTGGCTTAAAAAATGTCAGGGTAACAGGAGAAGAATTTTCTGCCAACCAAGAGGTAGCAGACAAGTTCCTGGACACCATTAAGAAAATCATTGAGGAGAAAGGATATCTGCCTGAACAGCTTTTTAATGCAGATAAAGGTACCCTCTTCAAAAAAAAAAAAAAAAAAAAAGTCACAAAGGAAATATATTAGTAAGGAAGCAAAGTCAGCACTAGGATTTAAGGTGGGGAGGGGCAGGCTAACTCAAAGCTTTTGTGCAAGTGCAGATGGGTTTAAAATCAGGTCTGTCCTTATAAAGCTTCTAACCCCTGAGCCTTGATGAGCAAAGATAAATGCTAGCTGCCAGTCTTTTGGCTATACAACAAGGCCTAGACAAGAACCCCTTCTCTGGATTGGTTCCATCAACGCTTTGTTCCTGAAGTCAGAAAGTACCTTGCCAGTAAGAGACTGCCTTTTAAAGTTCTTTTCACATTGGCCAATGGCCCTGATCACACAGAACCCCATGAGCTGTACACTTTGAAGGCATCAAAGTGGTCTACTTGCCCTCAGATACAATATCTCTAATTCAGCGTCCAAATCAGGGGGTCATAGGATCTTTAGGGCTCATTATACACAGTACTCTACGGAAAGGATTGTCAGTGCTATGGAAGAGAACTCCAACAGAGAGAACATCATGAAAATCTGGAAGGATTACACCATTGAAGATGACATAGTTGCTATAGAAAAATCTATGAAAACCATCAGCCCAAAAGAATAAATTCCTGCTGAAGAAAACTGTACCAATGCTGTACATGGCTTTACATAATTTATGAGAGAGTCAGTCAAGGAAATTGTGAAAGAATTTGTGGATTTGGCAGAAAAAAAAAGTAGGAGGTGAAGGGCTTCAAGATATGGATCTTGGAGAAATTCAAGAGTGAATAGATACCACACCAGAGGAATTAACAAAAGATGACATGAATCATTCATAATTTCATGGACATGAGTCCTTCCAAACCAGTGCCGGATCATGAGGAAGAAGATGTAGAAAAAGCAGTGCCAGAAAACAAGCTGACATTAGACAATCTGGGAAAAGCGTTCGCGTTACACAAGCTGGCTTTTGACTTCTTTTACAACATAAACCCTTCTATGATATGGGCACTGAAGCTAAAGTAAACTGTAGAAGAAGGACGGGTGTTGTGAAGAAACATTTTTAGGGAAATGAAAAAGCAAAAAATGTCATACAGAAATTATGATATATTTTGTAAAGTTACACTGAGCGTGCCTGCCTCTGCCTCCTCTTCCACCTCCTCCACCACCTTTGCCTATGCCTCCCCAAGAGAGCAGAACCAAACCCTCCTCTTTTTCCACCTCCTCAGTCTACTCAGCATGAAGATGATGAGGATGAAGGCCTTCATAACGATCCACTTCCACTTAATAAACAGTGAATGTATTTTATCTTCCTTATGGTTTTCTTAATAACATTGGTTTTCTCTAGCTTACTTTATAATAAAAATACATTATATAATATATATAGCATACAAAATATATGTTAATTGACTGTTTATTTTATCGGTAAGGCTTCCAGTCAGCAGTAGGCTACTAGTAGTTAAGTTTTGGGGGAGTAAAAAGTTATGGGCAAGTCTTCAAGTGCACGGGGTGTCAGTGCTTCTAACACCTGCACTGCTCAAGGATCAGCTGTGAAACAAAGCCACATTTTGACACTGCTACAATGGAGGCTTTCCAAGGTATAAGAACACAGAGGAAGCATAGTGCAAATCTATCATAGCAAATTAGGTAGATTCACTTTGAAGACACTCTCAAGTCAATGTCTAAAAAAAAATTTAATTTTTCATATTAAATATATACACAAAAATATTTCTAGTAATTATCTTTGGTTGGGATACTCATTTTCATATATATATATTTCATATGCATATGAAATATATATATATATTCATTTTAAAACCACTATGCTCAATTCAGAAGAAATGTATCTGTGATCTGCCACATGATTTCTCTTAAGCATATGGTTAACTGACAAATTAATGCTCTATTTCTCAGTGTCTAATTTGTCTATCTCAACTGATGACTGGAAAAAACTCTAGGGAGACTTTCTTTTCCAAACCACATCTCAACCAGCAGCACATTCTGCTGGCTTTTCTTTTAAAATGCATCCTTATATGGAGGTGCAGTTTTCTACCCATATTGAATTGAACAGAGTATTAGGAACTACAATTTAGTTCCATCAGCCTTGGAATGCACGGAAATTTCTATTTGATTCTTCTATGCTATGAATGCTGGGAATAGTTTTTAAAATTTTTTGGTATGAATTTTTCTAAGTATTTTAGAGGGTAATTGAGTGAGGCTATTTCAGCAGCCACTAGTCAATTGCTATTTCAGCAGCCACTAGCCAATTTTTCTGGGTGGTGGTGGAGATGGTTGAACTGACAATTTCAGAATTAGTGTGATTTATTTTTTCTATTTTAGTAAGTGAAGAAGGCACCCTAGGGGGAGAGATCAGTACACTGTGTGATTTACTCCCCTTTTGTGTGCGTGTGTGTGTGTGTGTGTGTGTGTGTGTGTGTAGGAAAAGAGAAATCAGACTGTAGAATTGGTTGGTGGCTTAAGCACTGGGTGTGAAAGAATGTTCCAGGTGTTTTTATCTCAGCTGACAGATTAAATGGTCCAGGCTTGGTAGCAAAGAATTTATGATTTAAAAATTTAGACTTTTTAAAATTTTAAGTCTGTTGGACTTCGGGAAAGTGACAGAATTAAGAGTACCAAAAATGTCATCTGAGTTTCCAAGGCTGGTGGTGTTGAAGGAATGAAGAAGCCCAAAACAATGTTATTGTAAACTGGTGAATAAATTTGAGCTTTCAGAGATAGAGTTGTGGGTAATACAAGTTACTGAGCAGGGCTACAGAGGTAGGAGGCTGAAGCTGAAGAGAAATAAGGTCATGGATAAACTCAAAGAGCTATATGATTAGGCTGATGAAATTAAAGGATCATCTTTACAGATGTTGAATCTGACAAGAATGATTGCAGATTTGAAGTGGAGAGGAAGAAATTAACCCAAGTGATAAGTTTCTTATCAAATATGTCGGATGAGCCAGGCATGGTGGCCCACTCCTGTGGTCTCAGCCACTTGGGAGGTGGGGGCAGAAGGATCACTTGAACCCAGGAGTTTAAGGCCAGCCTAGCCAATATAGTGAGACCGTGTCTCAAAAGAAATAATTTTTAAAAAGAGTTAAATGGTTCAAAAGTTAGTAGATGATAGTAAGAAAAAGTAGCAAAGATGTGTTGAAAATCCCTGCTAACACCAGAGAGGAAAGTTTTAACAGAAAACCCAGCTTCATTGTCATCCTTGGCTAGAAAAATTTCTGTTCTGTAAGGGAAAATGGAAGCTAAAGTTACTAAGGGCTAAGGGAATGTGCTGAAGGAAAGGAGTATAGGAAAGCATGTGAATAAGGAAGCGGGAGAAGGACTAGAACACTGGATGGGATTTGAATCATAATGGTTACTGGATTTCGCATGGATAAGAAACATGAGGCAATTTATCCAGAGGTCTCAGGGAGGCCACTTGCTCTTGCCTTGCACTTTTCCCCTATTGTCAACTCTTTTCTTCTTGGAGACCAAATGGCTTTTGTTAAAATCTCCACATTTGATGGCAGGCCAAATACTGAAAAGGTGCAGGTTATCTGGCTTCTAAAGCTTCTGAATTTGTTATGAAATTTGTTATGTCACATGCCAAGGCCCTGTGAGCATCTGGGATTATGGTTCCTATTCTAGATAAAATCTGTCCCTGGATCATGTCAGAACATCAGAGAGTTGGTTACCTGGGCTATACTGCTTCAGTCCCTAGACAGACTTATGTGAGCAGATCTAATAAACCCAATTTAGTTGTTTATGAAATGGTGGAAGGAAGATCACTCTGGTTACAGCCGGGGTAATGGAATGGACTGGATTATTTAGGAGCAAGAAAGGAAATGAGAACAATATGAGAGAATGCCAATTTGGACTAGGCTGGTCATGGTAGAGATGAAGAAAAGTGGATGAATTCGGTAAACTGCGGGGATGGATGGCTTACTGAAGAATTAAATGGGAATTTGAATGTACTTCCAGAAATTCTACCAATTAGAAATTCATTGGGTTTGCAAGCTTCTTTTATAAAAATGCAAATACATCTAAGAGGCTTATAACTGGGGTGAGGGTATAATTTAGGCTGAATTAGTTCCATCAGCTTACTTTCTGCTATCACCTAGCTGAAGTCAGTCATACTAAAGAGATGATAATTTTACCTGGGGATGGAATGTTTTGTATAAGGAATATAATCATGCTGGGGACATAGGTGAGACTCTTTGGAATGATAGAAGCATCAAGAAGTCCACAGAATGCACAGAGAGTGGGTATCAGGATTTGAGAACATAGAGAACAAGCAAACTAACCTTCTCTGAAAGTTTGCTTAGAATATTACACTTGGAATATTAAGAACAATCATCAGTGCTACCTAAAATAAACAACTATTGTTGGTCAATGTTTAAAAATTATTTTAATTATATTATTTTGAAGATATATTTTATATTTTATAGTAAATACTATCTTTAATTTTTAAAGCTCCTTCTTGTTTCTGATACAACAAAAGGTACTATCTTTTACCTATTATTTTCCTTTTTCTTTATATACTCACATGTTACTTTTAAAATAAGGACATAAATCCTAAAATGTTCAAAATGCTATCTTTGAATACAAGTCCAGGTATATTTCAAGCTTCACGTGAAGGTCAGTGCTCAGAGCTAAGATAAAACTGGAAAGAATGAGTTATGGCCAAAAATTGGGCACACTTTTAACCAAGACTTTTTGGATGATGATCTGTACTAAAAAGAACAAAAACAACAATCCACAGCCCAAGCAAAACAGTTCTCTTATGTTCTATTTTATACTTGTCTTCCAAATATGGGGAGAAATCCCTTTCATCAACATAAGCAAACATAATAAAAAGCAACAAAAAACATTAGCAACAAATTTGGGCCAACTAAAAACTATGAAACTTTTTTTCAGAAGGCAAGCATTAAATGGCAAGATAAAAATAAATCTTTGTGCTAGCCGGTAAAAATTCCGTGGATGTGTGCCCTTCAATGTGAGTCACAAGTCAAATGTCAGGTACAGTCTGGCTATGGAATGGAACAGACTGTGTTCGCCTTACATGCTATCTCTAATCACTCCTCTGCGTCTAGCCAACACTCTGTCCCGCCTCATTTGCAAGAGTTCCAGCCACATTTACCAGTATGATCATCTCTCTTTTCTTAGCATTCCTGTCTCTACCTACTACTGAAGATAAAGTCTGTGACAAGTCTATATGGGGAAAAGGCACAGCAGAATCATGGGATCTTAGCATTATTGATCATTGCCAAACTTTGTATTTTTAGAGATAAGAAAACTGAAGTACAACTAGGTTTTAAATCTTGCTCAGAGTCATACAATGACTAAGCCTCACAGCTAGGACTTGTTAGGTAATCCTTTCTGAAATTGTTGGAGACACTGCTCTGTGTATCTTTCATATTTCTGCACATTTTGCAAACAGAGGCCCTGACCACATTTGTTCTGAACTAGCTTTACAAAGATATTTATATAGTGGAAAGCCTTGAAAAATAGAGATGGTGCCTCACTCCAGAGCAAAGGAAAGTTAATTTTTTGTCCAGTATAACAAATATAATGTCTCCCTCTGGGGCAAAGTGTAGGCATACTCACTGCACATTATTAAAGACTCAAACTTCCTAAGCTCGGGGTTCCTGTCTCGAAATGCAAACCACCAAGTATAGTTGATTGGTTCTAGGACCGCCCCCTCTCCCCACCGCCCAGCCATGGATACCAAAATTCATGGGTGTTCATGTTCCTGATATTAAATGGTGCAGTTTTGCATATAATCCATGCAATCTTCCTGTATATTTTAAATCATCTTTCGATTACTTATAATACCTAATACAATGCCTGCACATCACTTAATTCCCATGGATTCAGTGTAATACTCAGCATGCAGCAAATTCAAGTTTTGTTTTTTGGAATTTTGTGAGATAATTTTTCCTAATATTTGTATCCATGGTTGCTTGAATCCACAGATATGCAACCCACAGATACAGAGGGCCAACAGGCTTTGGTGAATGGGTACATGTGCTGATAGTTGGCTCACCATTATTGCTGTAAATAAAAAAAGACATTGGTCTCTGACCCAGGCATCTATGTCTTCTGCCATGAAACAGTGGCAGGTTGACATGTGAGCTTGTGAGGGGGTAAAATCTTAGACCCATCACAGTTTTTGACCAAAAGATAAAATCTTAGTGATAATTTATCATGTAAAGGGAGAAAATATTAAGTATTGTGAGGCCTTTTGCCTCTAGATTTTTGGCTGCTTGATTTTTCTAATCCAGGGTAATCTAATTACTATTTTTTGTACGTTATGTGTTAGGAATAACATATAACATACTTTATTCAAATTAAGTTATACATACACACATATACAATCTACCTGACTTTTAAAATTAAACCTATGATGTGGGTCTTCCTAACCCGACTTTGTGTATTAGAAAAAACAAAAAACAAAACACTCTGAAGTTAAGTCACACAGCGAATAGGTGGCAGAGATAAAATCTCTGGTTTCAAAATTTGTGTGTTTTTAACTGCCAAATGAAACACAGCTTAAAATTACACAGGACATTTTGGCTTTATATATAATGTCTAGATTCTATAGTGTTATGTTTAGTTTTACTATTGTACTTTTATAACTGTATCGTATATTTAGGTAATGACATGTTGTTACCTAATCTGTATTCAATATTAAATATTCAGCATTCACAACAAATAAAATGTTAATTTTATGAATATTGAGTTTAGTATATGTGGTATTTTTATAGCAACACTCTACAAAAAGCTGCAGTTTATAAAACTTAGGTCAGAAAATAATTCTGCAGACATTTCTTTAAAGCTACACATGGAAGAAAATTTTCTTCATCTAGAGAAAGATAACATGATGGTAGAAATAATTCCATTTAAAAGGCTGTATATTCTGTGAAACTATCTTGTTAGTCACAGAGATAAATAGAAAATTGACACACTAGACAGAGTGTGGAAAGAACTACAAATTCTTAAAACTTATAAATGTTCTTGAGAATAAAAAAATGTCTGAAGCAAAAGAAGATAGAAAATACTTCTTAGTTTTATAGCAGCAAAATGTAAAATATAAACTTATATAAGAATTACTTGGGGAACTTTTTTAAAAAACTGGTAATCTATTTCTGACCATAAACAGCTTTTCATTTCTATGATTTTATTCTTCTAAGTACAAAGCTAAAGAAACTTAACGTTCTGAATCAACAATTCTGAAATGTAAATAGCAACAAAGAAAAACACATTTTTAAATCTGTAAGACTTGGTAAAAATGTAAAAATAATTTCTCCAGATTGCCTTTACTAAGGAATTTCTGGATATTTTTAATATTATATTAATCAAAATAATTATTTGCTTCTCCCCAAAACATTACTTTTTTAATACGATTAAAAAAGTCTCCAGCTAGCTAGAATTTACAAAAAAAAAAAAAAAAAACTCAGTTTATATGGTAAGTTACAATTGTTACATAAAACAATAACTACAGAAATAAATTTACATAGATATTTAGTTTAGACATGTGTCTTAAATTGAAAGTTGAATTATGATATATTATTTTATTTTAATTCTCAGTAAATGACAGTAGATGACTGTAATCTTTACAGTGGGACATGCCAATGTGGCTTATGTTTGGAGTGAGAGCAGAAACCCCAATAGAAAAGCTGATGGATTAAGATAGATGAATTGTTTCTTGATTCAACTAGGACACAAATTAATGCAAAACAAAATTAAAGGTATGCAGATCTAAGCTTTAATTATGCAGTAAAGAACTTTCTGGGGGCATAAACTATTAAACATTAAATGGGTTTTAAACAAGAAATTTGAGGAATCCTTTTACTGATGGTTTTTAAAGTAGGCTATCATTTTATCTATGAGGGTTTACTTTACGAGGGCTCATATACCTTTTGTTTTTTTATTTTTATATTTTATATCTATAAATGAATATATAAATATATATATATAACATAAATATATATATATAATTGCACTTTAGGTTCTGGGGTACATGTGTAGAACATGCAGGATTGTTGCATAGGTACATACATGGCAATGCTATTTGGCTGCCTCCATCCCCCTGTCACCTATATCTGGCATTTCTCCCCATGTTATCCCTCCCCAACCTCCCTACTCCCCACTATCCCTACCCTATTTCCCCTTAACAGACTCCAGTGTGTGATGCTCCCCTCCCTCCCTGTGTCCATGTGTTCTCTTTGCTCAACACCCGCCTGTGAGTGAGAACATGTGGTGTTTGATTTTCTGTTCTTGTGTCAGTTTGCCGAGAATGATGGTTTCCAGATTCATCCATGTCCCTACAAAGGACACGAACTCATCTTTTTTTTTATGGCTGCATAGTATTCCATGGTGTATATGTGCCACGTTTTCCTTGTCCAGTCTATCATCAATGGGCATTTGGGTTGATTCCAGGTCTTTGCTATTGTAAATAGTGCCATAATAAACATAGGTGTGCATGTGTCTTTATAAAATGATTTATAATCCTTTGGATATATACTCAGTAATGGGATTGCTGGGTCAAATGGAATTTCTGTTTCTAGGTCCTTGACTCGGAATCTATGAGGAAACCGAAGATGGTAATTTTTGTCCCAAATTCCTAACATAGTTAAAACACAGAATTTATTCATTCAGTGTCCTGTATTAAACACACAGACAAATTGAGAGGATTCCAGAAAGGAGAAACAGATTTTTTGGGATCAGAATAATTTAATCATGAAGAAATAAATGCTTTGAAAAAAAAAAAAACTCCAAGTGTTACATAACTAAGAACTACTGTAATTATTACTTTTAAAATAAAGCAGCATTATTTTAAAAACAAACAGAAAGGAGAATAAGAAATATTTTCATCTGGCAAATCAGAAGGCAAAACTAAAAGAACACCAATGTTATGGTTGTTATTCCTCACTGTGGGTCTTTCCATTGGCAAAGCTTTGAACTGTGGAAGATCTGTGATTGTGGAGTTGACAGACAAAGGAGCCACAGATGCTGATCTGAGACCGTATTAGCTGGTGTCTGCTAAGGAAGCCTGAATATCTCACATGTTTAAGAATAAGGAAGCAAACGAAAGATTACCTGGGAATCTTCTAAGTATTTCACATAATCCTTCCTTTCTGCAAAGTGGCTGCTGTATTTCTGGTAATATGTTTGCCTGAAAGGAATGAAAAAGATTCTAGTGAGTGAGGCATTCATAAATGCTAAAGCAAAACCAAGCAAACACACAAAAAAACAGAAAGTATAAATGTGATGCATTTTCTAAACCACCAACAACCCACCTTCAAATCTCTGCAAGTCACCATGTAAATCCAGAATAATGAAGTAACTTATTTGATAACATAAAACTAAAACTTGCCCCTAGGAAGCTTCAAAATATTTGGGACCACTTTTGAAAACCCTTTTATATTTTGAAGCCATGATATTTGCTAGATATAAAAAGAAACACTTGTGGCTAATATAGTAACACAAATAACTTGATGTTTAGTGGTAATTCAGTGTTAAACCCCTACCAAAATTTCATAAACAGTATTAAGGGCATTATTGTTTCTAAATATAAAACCCAGTCACCCACAAAACTTCACTTCAACCAAAACTTGTTTCTAGAAAGCTTTGTAAATCTCATAAATTCAAATACATGAATTTGAAAATATTATAAGAGAAAAGATACAGACAACTTTAATTCTTCCCTTCTCTCATGAATTTACAGATTGATTAACTAACATCATCCACTTAATCCCCAAACTAATACCCAATATGAGAAAACCTTGTTAAAGCCAACAGAAAGAGATCGGTATAAAGTAGCCTGAAAATCAGATTCATTTTTGAGACATTATTACTTTCAAATTAACACACTCTAATCTAATAAAGTATTGCAGTTTCTCCACTATGCTCTGCTGGCATGACTTGTTAGAAAGAACCCAGGTGCAGCTGGAGAAGTGAGGCAACTAGAAACAGGGGTGGTAGCCTGCTTCTGGCACTTAACAGATCATAATTTGCTCTTTTTTTTTTCAGTTTCTTCATTTGCAAAATAAAGCATTCAGAGCTTTTGATCTCTAAGCTCCAATTACAGTCTAAGATTTTTACCAAATCAATAAGATACAGTTCTAAAAATTGATTCACTTAAAGTGCTTGGGAACAGTGCATCGACAAAATCGTCCCCAATCTTTGCTACCTTATCAACCCTGTTCACGTGTTCAGCAAACTTTCTTTTCCCCAATATTAGCTATAAGAAAGGGAAGCTTCAGCCCAGATCCTGTATGAATGAGGCCAAGCTTCAGCAGAACTCACTGTTGTGATTCTGCACCAGTGGCATTGCTAAACACTACATTGTAACAGTCCACAAGGACATCAAAGTGTATATTACCCTGTTTCATGCTGCTGATGAGGACATACCTGAGACTGGGTAAATTATAAAAAAAGAAGAAGTGTTTGTTTGTTTGTTTTGAGAAGGAGTCTCACTCTGTCACCCAGGCAGGAGTGCAGTGGCACAATCTCAGCTCACTGCAACCTTCACCTCCCAGATTCAAGCAATTCTCTGCTTCAGCTTTCCAAGTAGCTAGGATTACAGGTGCCTGCCACCACACCCGGCTAATTTTTGTATTTTTAGTAGAGATGGGGTTTCACCACCGTGACCAGGCTGGTCTTGAACTCCTGACCTCTTGGTCCACCCACCTTGGCCTCCCAAAGTGTTGGAATTATAGAAGAAGAGGTTTAATGGGCTCACAGTTCCACATTGCTTGGAAGGCCTCACAATTATGGCAGAAAGTGAAAGGCATATCTTGGTGGCAGACAAGAGAATGAGAGCCAAGTGAAAGGGGAAATCCCTTTATAAAATTATCAGATCTTGTGAGACTTATTCACTACCATGAGAAAAGTATGGAAGAAACTGTCCCTATGATTCAATTATCTCCCACTGGGTCCCTCCAACAACACATGAGAATTATGGGAGCTACAATTCAAGATGAGATTTGGGTGGGAATACAGCCAAACCATATCAAAGTTGATGACCCTTACATTCATTTGCACTGAGAATTGAGAAAAGGCTGTAAGTGCAGTACACTTTTGATCTCTAGGTTGCCTTGGTTTCTCAAATCCAAAATTGAGAAATCTCAGGAACTAAATGTAGAAAAAGAAGCATTTTCATAAAAACCTGAATTCTTCAATTCAGAATTTAAGAAGGGCTGGAGGGAACAGACAGAGCACTGCAAAAGTATAAATAACCCGTAATAGAGATAATTTTTTGTTTTTTGTTTTTAAGTTCAGAAAGTATCCTTCTAAATTAGTCTGTGAAAAGCTTCAAAAATCAGTAAAATTGAGCCATTTTCCCCAAATAGGGCAAAATCATTCAGTTGCAGGTGAATTAATAGAATCTTTAACAATATGACTCAGAAAGAGAATCAGCATTGGGTAAGCAGCATTAAAGGTTTTGGACTGACTCAGGTCCATTGCTAACCTTGTCTTTACCAACAAAGCACTTCAAAAAATTAGAGCCAAGTCAAGGGAAACAATGGTTCTATCCTTCTGCCTTCTATTTTCCTACCACCCACACAATGACGTCTCCCTGTGTTCCTTCTTCCAAAGTGCATCTTTAGAATTGATAGCGTGGCTGATGACATAACCATAGTGACATGTGACACCAGAAGGATCACCTCTATTCTACTCTGGAACTGAGCACCAAACTAAGCAGTTAAACTGAGTAAAGTAACAGCACAAAGAAGGAAAAACATTCAAGGATCATGTGTCATACAGCTGCGGTAACTCAACTATATTACACAGATTATAAGTTTTTAATTGTTAAACACTTAATACTCTTATTTTTACTTTTATGTGTATCATAAAATATGTAAGATTTGCATCATTATTAAGTGGAACATCATCAAAGGAGTTTTTATTTGGGTTAGCTGACTTTTATATGATGAACCTCTCCAGCCTAACACTGCAATAATTATTTTTTAATGGACTTTATTTCTTAGAGCTGTTTTGGGTTTACAGGAAAATTAAGCAGAAGTTACAGAGATTTACCATCTACTCCCTGCCCCGACACATGCAGAGCCTCCTCCATTATTAACATCCCCCACTAGAGTGGGCCATGTGTTACACTTGATGAACCTACACTGATACATCATTATCCAAATCATCATTTTTCATAAATACCGATCTTTTATTAGGTTTGAATGCCTCATACAATATGCATCTATGTGTATGTGTGTATATTTATACACAGACTTATTTTTCTTTAGCACATCCTTTCATATCTTTGAAGGGATTACAATGCACAGATAAAAGGATAATAATATTTAAACCCTTTGATATTTCTATGAGATTAAGTTTCAAAAAAGGGAATATGCATTTTAAAAGATTTCTATCCCAATATACCTTTCACAATTCCTATCTGTGATAATCTGCATCTAAATTGTTTCTATTACATATTGTCAGAAGCAAAAATAAAAAAAAATTAATAGACAAACTCAGTCTATTAATAGGAAAATTATAACATTAATTATAACCATTTATGTAGTACTTATAAATAAAAAAACTAAATCTACAGTAATATTATTAATTTATTAGGGAGAGCAGACATCTGAATTTGAACTATTTATAAAGCATAAGAAAACACTGGAGGGGGAAGGAATTGATTTTTTGATTATTCCTGAACATTGAGAGTGACACACACATCATGTTGTATTTTAGAGAAATGCTCTTTTTCCTCATATCTGTAGAGATGTTCATGCCTTTATTTGAACAAAAATTAGAACTTCTCCCAAAGCTGTTCATTGTCATCCACAATGAAAATAATTAATGACAAGAAATTAGGAGAACCAGCTAATCAAAGGAAAAAAGGTTTTTTCTCCCTATGTCTCTCAAGTGCAATTATCATTCCACCAAATTCATCTGCAAATTCCCAGGGATGCTTTAAAATAATAGCCATTTTGGTAGTTCTCAGTGCTCCAAGTAGTGAAAACAGCATCCCAGCTTTAGGGACTATCAATTCTACAACAATTTAGAGCTAGAAATCAAACTCTCTGCTTTTGAAACACTGGCACCTCACCTGCCTACTTGAGGTGAGACACAGCCCCAATTACTAAACTTAGTATAACCCCAAATAATGGACCTCACTTCACTTTTATCATCACATAGACTAACAGGGTTTTAACTTCATGTTACTATTTTGCTGACTGGGAAGAGTCCTGGTAGTTTATTTTCTATAACAGATCTTATGACCATTTTCATTAAGCACTAAAATTATAAAGCTCTAATGTGATTAGTAATCCTAATTTGAGCCACTGTCCTTTTTGTTCATTTACAAGGTTATTGACAATTCTACAACATCTCCAACAAATTTGAACCAGCTTCTGTTTTGAATATCTATGCTGTTTATATATAATAAAGTCATGGTTCATAAAGCTTCAAATTATTCTTGCTAGAGAGTGACAGTTATCTACATGCATCATTTAGAATTTATGTTTCCTTAAGAATACTCATTAGGTTATGCTCCAACTGGTTTGCCTAAATATTTACTTCAAAAGGTGCTATTGATATGATTAAGAAAACATAAAATGGAAATGAGACTGTCTAAGTTTGAATCTTGGTTGCTTTATTAGCTAGGAGGTCTTAGACAAGTTTTATAACCTCTCTGTGCCTCAGCCTCCTCATCTGTAAATAATGGACATAAATGAACACATAAGCACTTAGGATGGTGCCTGGCAAACAGAAAGGAGATACAAGTGTGAGCTATTATTATTTGTCATTTATACCTTTAAAATACCTTCTGGATCTGGCCACATATCACCACTCCATTGCTACTCTGCTAGCCCACGTTACTCTCATCTCAGACCTATATTATTACAAAAATTAGGTTCCGTTTTAGTCTTTCCTTGCTGGATAGCTTATTTCAAAAAAAAACAATCAAGGCCATCCTGTAAAAATGCAAATGCACTGATGTCATTTGTCATCTGTGTGCTCAAAATTGTTTAATTACTCCCCACATGCCAAGACTAAAAGCCCACAGTCCTTACCAGGGTTCCCATGGCCCCATCACTGAGCTTCCCCAGCTCCAGGTAGCTCTCTGCCCTCACCCCCTACTACATTCACTCTACTTCAGCCACAGGGAACACCTTATGTTCCTCAAACAAGCAAGACTTTCTCCCTTTACTGTAGGCCTCTTGTTCCTCTTGAGTCTCGGTGGATTTACCCCAGACACTGGCATGGGGAGCACCCTGTCTTCCAGGCCTTACTCAGATGTCACTTTCTTGGTGATCTTAAACCCAATTCTCCAACATTTTGTCTCCTTGCTTTACTTTTCTCCTTAGTGCTTTTTAACATCTATCATATTATCACTTAGTAATTATTTTCCCCCTATCTACCCATAAATGGTCTAACCTTCCCAAGAATAGATATTTTTGTCTGTATTGTTAATTGCTATCTTCCCAGCACCTAAAATAAAGCTTAATAAATATGTTTAATAAATAATTGTAGAAATAGTGAAGGGATAGATGAATAAATAAATAGATGAATAAATGAATGAGTCAATAAAATCAATAATAAAATTACTGAGACATTCTGCAAGTCAAGCCTCTCGGGCTTTTTGTAGCCTTCATCTTGATAAATGGTATTTGTCTAAATTTAGTATAAAGCCATCATCCTAAGTGAATTGAGGCAGAAACAGAAAATCAAATACCACATGTTCTCACTTATAAGTGGGAGCTAAATATTGGGTACTCGTGACATAAAGATGACAACAAGAGAAACTGTGGACTTCTAGAGAAGTGGGGGGCAAGGGTTGAAAAGCTTAACTATTGGGTACTAGGCTCAGTACCTGGGGGACAGGATCAATCATACCCCAAAGCTCAGCATCATACAATATACCCAGGTAACAAACCTACACATGTACTCCTGAATCTAAAAGAAAAGATGAAATTATTTAAAAAAATAGAGAGCATGTGCTGTATATTTCAAACAGCTAGAAGAAAGAACTTGAAATGTTTTCATCGCACAGAAATGATAAATACTCAATGTGATGAGTAGCCTACTCTGACTTGATTATTGTACATATCATTCACAAAACAAAATATCATATGTACCTCATAAATAAGTTAAATATGATGTATGAATTCTTTGAAAGTGAAGCTGGTATCAAGAAAATTAGAGAGTAATCCAAGAGGTTTAACCCATGATGAACAGAAGTTCCAGAGAGTAGAAAGATGAACGGGAAGGGAGAAATGATTTAAAAAATAATATAAGAACATATCCCAGAGAAGATTTGAAAACTTACAATGGTCAATGTTACTGATGCTTTCATTGCCACTATTTTAGCTAAAGTTTTATATGAATTAGGAGAACACGGTAAAGAATAAAAAGGGGATGTGGAGCGAGAATGGAAAAGATAGTGTGGGATAAAGGTTTTAGGACTATCTGCTAAAGCAGTAATTCACAACTCACATACGTAAATGAATAGAAAATAATGATATTGCCTCATCCAACTGCTAAATCAATTCAACTAAGATTGTTTGTTGTTGCTTTTTGCTTTTTTAAAAAATGAGAATTAGCAGAATAAACTAATTTTAAGTAGGTGATTGCCCTTCCTTAAAACAGTGTTTTTCCTGATGGTAGAATTAACATACATGTATGATACAATAATTAAATATAAAGAATAAAACAATAATTACTCATAATTTTTCCAACCAGAAATAAATACCATTCCTAACATTTTAGTTATTCAGTTTTTTTCTGCACATATTAAAAAACACAGTTTGGATTTGGAATGTATAAACTGTTTTCTGATTTGCTTATTTTACTCCTATTATGAGCATTTCCACGTGATTAATCATGTATTAACATCATGAGTTTCATGTGCATTATTTAGTTTTCCAGAATACTTATTTTGGTTCCAACTTTTTACTATCATAAATAACACCATTAGTATAATCTTCGTTGAATCCTCTGACCAGAAAGAATAATATGTAAATTCTGAGAAACAGAATTATAGATAAAACACATTCAAAATTTTGATTTTTTGTTTGTATTTTTGGTTTCTTCTATTTTGAAATATCCAGGAAGTGAGTGTATTTCTATTCATTTCTGAGAGAAACTGTATTTTCTAACAGCTTCCAAAACATCTCTATAAAACAATTGTCTTTAAATAAATGTGCTTTATAGGCTTTGCTGCTCAAGTCATTCACTAAAACAAAATATTGACTGGGCACGGTGGCTCACGCCTGCAATCCCAGCACTTTTGGAGTCCAAGGTGGGAGAATCACAAGTCAGGAGTTCAAGACCAGCCTGGCCAATGTAGTGAAACCCCATCTCTACTAAAAATACAAAAATTAGCTGGCCATGGTGGCGCATGCCTGTAGTCCCAGCTACTTGGGAGGCTGAGGCAGGAGAATCTCCTGAACCTGGGAGGTGGAGGTTGCACCACTGCAACTCCAGCCTGGTGACAGAGTGAGACTCCATCTTAAAAAAAAAAAAAAAGCCAAGTGTTGACTATGGACCTTGTGATCATCAGAGGATAAAGTGAATCTTTACTAGCAACAACAGAAAAAAACTGAACTACATGAACATATAATTATATCTATATATGTTACATATATTTTTACA